>NMRB01001020.1:62455-74288 GCA_002633025.1 Notospermus geniculatus | reverse complement strand
CGCCTCCCAATGCGGCCGGAAAGGTAACCAGGGTGTCTACAAGCCTTAAAAAGTATTAAAAGGCTGGGGATATTTACCCGACGGTGAATTTCGTCTTGCAGCAACGACGGGCGTTTCCGCAAGTAAATATTCTGTCTTGCAGACCCGACCGTCGTGTCTCCAGTACAGGGCTTTTCTTGCGGCCCCGACGGGTCGTATCTACAAGCCTAATTTAATGTCTTCGAGCCCCGACCCGTCGTGGCTGCAAGCCCAAATTATCAGCTGCGAGACCCGACCGTCGTTTCCCCAGTACAGAGCATTTCTTGCGGCCCCGACGGTCGTATATGCGTGCAGAATGATTTTTTTTCTTCGTACAGTGATCGCGTGATGTGAAATTTTCTGCACCGTAACTCCAACAGTGCGCACTGCAAAGGCCTAAAATGATAATCGGAATGGTCAGTTTAATTTTTTCTTGACGGGGTCCATGTCCCCATCTCCTTTTACAGTTAACGTTGACAGCTGCTGTCTGATGAAAAAATATTTTTCAGAGGCCCAGGGGCCTAAATTGTTTTCCATCATTTCGGCTCAAGAATGCAACGTTTTGTTCACCATTTTCTGACAGTCACGCGGGGTCGATATTGATAACAAATCGACAAGAAAAAATAAAACTACAAAAAAATTGATGGCAAAAAGCAGCTGTCGTGACGAGATTCGAACCCGTGGTCTCCAGTGCGATAGCCACGCACGCCAACCACTAGGCTGCTGGGACCTATGCGTTCATTTGTGGGAATCATTAGAGTTTGCTGACTGAGAACTTCCGTCGCGTAGGCCTGAATCTCGTCGGCTCCCCAAGAATTTTCTTAACTGGAAACACGACTGATTGAGATTTCAGTCGGTTCCACAAGGAAATTCCATGAATTGGAGACCCAATTGGTTGAAGTTTCAGTCGGGTCCGCAAGAAAATGTTATGAACTGGGGAACCGACGGTCGGGTATATATCAACTGCGTTCTTGTTAAGAGTGAAATACCGTCTGTAATCTAAAATTCAGCTTTTGAGCAGTTAACATTACAGTACACCCTCGCTATAAAGTACCTTTTACGATCAAGTACGGTATAGCGAGGGTCTACTGTACTCTTATCACTTGCTTCAATGAAACAAGTGACCCCCAAAACCATAGGGACGACGTATTACATGGCACATATTAATTCTATGGGCAACTCAAAACGGAATACCAGCAAATTCAGCCGCCATTTTTAAAAAATGGCCACTGTACTGACTGAAAACAGCGTCAAATGTAAAAACTATTGACGGATTCGGATTCAGCATTAAATTTCGCCTCAGAAGTCACTTGTTTTGAAAAAAATATGATATTTGCCCTACCCTATGTATATGTAGTTCGACTTATAAATGCTACGTGTACACAATGCGGCAATGTACAAAAGCTCGAGACGTAATGTATTTCCACGACAGAGGCAGGTATAAAGAAAAAAACTCAAAACGTCACCCAAATACCCTATACGGTTTCCTCTCCGTCCTTACAGCTCCTTGTGCCGAATTCTGGGGATTTAAACAAGTACATGTACCTAGAAGTTACCATGTACATGTAAAATCAAGAATCGTGATGTTACAGGAAGCATGCACTGTTTACGAATACGGTAAGTACCATATAAAAAGACATCCTGTGTAAAACTGCAATAATCACAAATTACAGCGTATGATTATAATGTATTTTAAAGACCGGGTTTATTCATCGAGCCGCTCGATAAATAAGCACTATTTTGCACCTCTTCTTCCTCGAGCAGGCTTCAAATTGAACGTTGCACGTCGAGCTGGCGATAAAGGCGCGCCTCCTCATGAATATGCGTTGGCCTCAGCCGCCGCTTTAGCTCGAACCTCGCACAGTTCTACTACTCTTTTTTGATAAAGACACAGAAATGATCATATTATGTTCGTGCAGAGTCCTTTCGAAATTCACAATAGGTTCTAACAGTAGAGGCATGTAGATCCTTCTCGCAATTTTCGACGGCGTCGACGCCACTGCACCAGAAACTGAAACCGCGGATTTTTCGCCGCCAGTTTTAAAAGACCAATTTGATTTGCCAATATCTAATAGGAGCTGCCAATGAGTTGACCAATAGGTGTCACTACGGCCCAATTCAATGCATATAGCGGACCCATTCATATCGTCCGCTAGAACTTTGCTGCCATCTTTTGGCAATACGCGCGGCTGACTGCTCCCATTGGCCGGGTTGACTTACATGTAAGTCAAACACGTGAATATTAGGGAGGTTTCGCAAGCGCCCGGTTAGGCCATACGACGACGTTTATCTATTGTTTGGGTACACCGACACAATAGATAAACGTCGTCGTAGGGCCTAACCGGGCGCTTGCGAAACCTCCCTATTAATGAGGCCGGCTCGACGTTTAAGCCAAAGTTTACATTATTTATCGAGCTGGGCTCAATAAAAGCCAAAATAGCCACTTTCTATTTTAAAACAGGAAGGCTCTTTTGAGCCTCGTGATTTTTCTTCATGCATTTCAGAAAGGGCTGATGAGTTAATAGGAATGTGATTGATGCTATTACGATTCTGTTGCAGCGGTGAAAATCCAGGCAGGTCCTACACAGGTCGTGGGCGATATTAGCAAAATGGAGGCCACGGTTGAACTGAACTTGAACTCTGGTAGGTAGGCCTATACATTCAAGTACAATTGGTTCGCTATATGGAGCCGCTTAGAGCGCTAGCTGCGGTCATATGGACCCCTATTTTCACACCACTTTTCAAGCTACATGTATTTTTAGATGTCAAGCTTTTTTGCACGTTTACGGCCTTATTTTGCGGTATTTAAACGTCATATTGCGTCTGGTGATAGTGTACCACTAGCTTTCGACCTGATTAGTTGGGCGGTACGAACAAACGTCAGCAAAGGTACAAATTTCGGCGATTTCTAAAGCTATTTTTAATCATGTAAATAGGGGGTCAGAGGGGAGTCTGGGAAATGACACATTGGCTGGTTGCGGTACATACATGTACAATGGTGTTTAAAACGTTTGTAAACTATACTAAAAATTGTGAAGACGTACATGGACAATGTTGTCAATAGTTATTGGGAGATATTTTATGTAATGTGCAGGATTGGACACGATTTTAGCGCGGTACGATGGGATTGTGGGAAGTGCGGCAATCTTTGCACGCGAGCTTGTGTACAATATACAGGAAGTCAACTTCCAGATTTTGCAAATTTTCGACCCCAACCGGGGTCTTCTTCAGGCTGGCACTTAACAGTACAAGACTCTAATTGGGGTCGAAAATTTGCAAAATCTGGAAGTTGACTTCCTGTATATTATCACGTTGTGTGTCAATTTTAGTGCTATTTCTTTCTTTGTACGAGCTTGTGTACAAAGTGTAGTTCCACGTTTTGTCCACTATGAGCCCTGGGTATTGCGTGGTCGCGTCGATTTTTCGTAGGGGTGGGCAGCCACCACCTGCGTTGACATGTTCAGCCAAGCTTTTTCTCGTGAGATTGTGTGGAGTGAGTTTACACTAACCACTTCCTCCACATTCCTCTCTTCTCCCCAACCATGCTTATTCGACATAGCGAACTCCTGTCGCCACCAGGCTTGTATGTATTTTAATTCAGTCCGGCATTGATCGAGTCCCTCGTGAATTTCAGCAAACAGGTTAGCATCTCCCTTACGAAAAAGTCCCATATGTGAATTTTTTTCACATATGTGAAATGACTATTCCCATATGTGAAACGGCTCTTCACATATGTAAAAACCTTTGCATTATGTGAATTTTATTTTCCCACATGTGATTTTCAGATTCCCATATGTTAATTTTCATTTACCACATGTTTACATGTACAATTTACAACAGGTACAATTTACATGGGATTATTTCACACGTGGGAATTTTTTTTCACATGTGGGAAACTTACGAAATTACCACATGTGATTTTTCTACATGTGTTATTTTTATTTTCACACATGGGAATTTTAAAATTACCATGTGTGATTTTTTTCACACATAGTACTTCTGTTTTCTCACGAAAATCACACATGTGATTTTCTTCACACATGGTATTTAAGTGAGATGAATCATTAAGAATGGAGTGACTTTTGAAAATGAAAATAACAAGCAATATATGACAAACAGTCCTTATAAGTGTGGTGGTTAATCTACAGACAGACAGGTAAGCAGGTAGACGAGTTTTTTATTTACAAGGTCAAACATGAAGGTTTTACTGGCGGATAGCTGGGGAGAGGGCAATTATGTTATAAATTGCAAATATTTAATAAAAAACGCCACCTTTTATGAAAAGAAATGCATAAGAAAATTACTTAACTACCATTTGAAATATGAAACAAAAAACGGATGTTGTGAATGTTTATGTTTCAGAATTGTCAAGGCGATAGTTGTATAACATTGGTTTTGTCTGTACCAAAGAAAAGATACTTTTCTGTTCATTGATATTCCCCAACCACCTAGAACTGTTATAGATGTAGCTTCTCGGCCTATTGGCTAAGATTAAAGCTACTTATAATGTAAGGCTGATGGTGGCCTTTTCCTTCTACATCTGACACCAGTCAGGTGATGAAGAAAATAGCGAAAAATGGCGAACTAAGATTATGAACAATATAGAATGTACCTGTAGGATTCACATGTGGGATTTCAACAACAAGTCGCCCATGGGCGATACGCTCAGCTGACAATATCGATTTTTAGGTGTAAATTCAGTTAAATTGTAGGCACATGCTCTAGCCTGAAAACTGTCCCCGAACTAATTTCATGACTTTAAGGCACATAAGTAAAATAGCAGTGTTTCCAATGATACTAAAAGCCCTACATGCAGTAGAAGATGATGATATCATATGAATATCAACATAGCTCCAGGTATTACAGGGTAAAGCTACTGGGTTGCCTGGATGCCCCCACTGGTTAGTGAGACCACAACACAAATTCATGGTGCCAAGGTTAATCATTATCAATCAATGCATGCTCACAGAGACTGTCCAAATATAACTATTTGAATGAACTAAATTACCAATTAGGCTTTGAGACTGCTGCCACACATAAAAGAATGAGTTGAAGTATGTTACCTTACCTGATGAAAGATTAGTCAGGCTATAACAGCATGTTGAAACTCTCAAGTGATGAAAAGCATGGTGGCCATTTTTATCAGCTAAGGTTCAACATTGTATCAGTGTTACCACTGGCTATGTGGGACAGGACACCAGGTACTGAGTTGCTCATGCATAATTTGGAACTTCAAAGTGCGGGAAATTCAAATAACCCTGTTTTTTTATTTCATTGAATACCATCCCCTGGTGAACAGATCTGACATTAATTTCCGTTTGAACTGATGTAGAAAATATAAACCTATCTGTCCTATCACTTTAGTATACAAATATATCATAGGGCCTGAGATATCGCCATATTTCGTTTTACGGGAAACGCCCCCTGGAGAGCTTACTATGTGTCACATCGCGCTAATTTTTTGTTTCTGAGGAGAGTTCACCCAGGGCTACCTTCAGATGAAATTTGAAGNTAGTTTGACGGACGGGGTGACGGACTGACACGTGACGCCACTGAATACTTATTCTACTAGCTCTGCTGACCTTTGGTCAGCTGAGCTAAAAATCCCATATGGGAATTTTTCACACGTGGGATTTCAACAAAAATCCCATATGGGAAAAGCGGCAAATTTCACACATGGACTTATTTTCACATATGTGAAACAATTCCCACATGTGAAAAAAGAAATAACACATGGGAATTTTTCGTAAGGGCTGGCCGAAGGGAATGACTGTCGATTGCTGTCCTGGCTGAAGTTCCGTTTCCACTACAGCGGATTAGTCCGCCGTTCTTTGCGGCAAACGGTGCGGTTTTCACAGGATTTGGATAATCCTTCGATGGTTCAACGATACATTGTACATGATGTTTTTATCCCAACCCTTACGAAAAATTCCCATGTGTTATTTCTTTTTTCACATGTGGGAATTATTTCACATATGTGAAAATAAGTCCATGTGTGAAATTTGCCGCTTTTCCCATATGGGATTTTTTTTTTTTTTTTTTTTTTTTCATTTTTTTTTTTTTTTTTTTTTATTCCACCATGCAGAAAGCTGCCCTTTACATCCTCTCTACAAGCCCTTCGGCAGCTTAGGGTAGGAGAGGGGTCATCAGGTGGGTTTTTGAAATAGATATACAAAGGATAGAATGGAAATAAATGAAAGAAGAAAGGGGACAATGATGTATTACAGAAAAAGAGGTATTCTAAAATCAAACAAGTTTTTAAATTTTAATCTTTTACCTGAGAGGATGTAACTTTCTCTTTCAATACACAGTTTTTTATTTGTAAAAGCTCTAAAGGCGGGTATGGTGGGTTCTGTTTCGTTCAATTTACACTTGTAGATGAAATATTTGAAACAAAGGGAGAGGAAATAGAGTGCAGTATCCTCTACCTGATAACCCAATATTACCGAGGGTAGTGTGATCTGAAAATGCAATTGTGTGTGTAAGTCTATTTGTCTCTGCATGTAATTTAGAATGGTTTCTGAGTATTTACAGTAATAGAAAAGGTGTTCGATTGTTTCTTCAGAGTCACAGAAGGTACATTTTGGTGTTTCTTTTATTTTCATTTTATTGAGGTAGTAGTTTGTCGCAAGTCTTCTATGTAGTATTTTAAATTGAAATACATGTATTCGCATTTTTTTGTCTGTTATGCCTTTTTGGTTCAAGAGATAAAGTGTTTTCCAGTCGATAGATGTATTATTTACCGAATGTTCCCATTTCATCTGTGCATTGTGTGGTATTTCACCAAGTTGATTCATTAGAATCCGATATACATATTTTGTTGGTTTTTTATTATCACAAATATTTTGTAAGTGTGTTTTCTCTAGATTTCTTTTTACATTTAAATTGAGACTTTTCCATGACTTTGGTATTGCTGCAATGAGACCATAATATTTTATAAAATCTATTTGTATTTCGACGCGAACTTCTATCCTGCTATTTGTTCGCTGTTCTCTTCGCGGTGTTGAACAATGGGATTGGCGTTCGCGTTGGCGTTTCGGGGCGCTTTGCGAAAACTCCCTATTGACGACGCCGCCAAATGGCCGTTGTGATGAAATCTAATGTCTCCACCCGCCTGATGTCCCCCTGCATTGTTTGTCTCAGGATTAAGGGTCGCTTAATCCATAAATGTATTGTTGGGGGACATCACATGTCTGGGGACATTTGATTCTACTGCACCGTCACAACGGAAAATACGTTTTTTTACAAGTCGCTTCCCATGAAATGTGACCCGTCACATCAAATCAAAATATATGAACCAGGATGAACCAAATTACTCGAGGAGCTGAGATAAAGCTCAAGGCAGAAACGTAATCACTGAGATGTTACAAAACGCAGGTCTACAATACGCCAAGGGCTACGGAAATTGACAAAACGTTGGTCTCAACCTGCCAACTTCAGAGCGACTTCGTACTCGTTTTGTGGTGACGGGTCAGTAATGGACTTCTGGTGGATGAGTGGGGAGACAGTTACAAGTCCTACCATACACAGAGGCCCCAAGCAGCAGATTTTAATTCCTGCAATGTTTTAAACCATTACATGATCTTACATCACCCGATCATGAGGTTGGTTTGACCCCTTGCCATGTCATTACCTAAGGCGACATGCTGGAGGACATTCCTGGTATTCCTTTGTCGATTGTATAATAGGGTCGTGTGTGTCGTGGGTTTTCAAGCGTCAAGGCCCTTGCTAACCGGCCATATCGGCGACAGATAACGTCAAGTACAAGGACTCTATTCAAGCAAACCGTACCGAGACCCGCCAGTCTACGCCATCCTCCCACAGCAGGGGTTTTTACCTCGCTCCTCTTCATCCGCTCACACAAACCCCTGCCGATATTCGACGGAATCCGTGGAGTATCAAAGCCATTCCAGCAAATGTTCATCCCCACCATCTCATCCCAAGAAGGCCGATGATTGATACACATGAACTACGNAATACAGCAATGGCATTGAGACAGCCAAGACGCAGGAGGGATGCAGTAACCCCAGAGGAAGTTGCTGCATACCAACAGGTGGTGAAATGGGCAGAATTGCCAACCGTCTGCATGCCGTAGGCAGGTACGGCCGTTTGCCGGATGATCCCATCCTCCCACAGCAGGGGTTTTTACCTCGCTCCTCTTCATCCGCTCACACAAACCCCTGCCGAAATTCGCCGGAATCCGTGGAGTATCAAAGCCATTCCAGCAAATGTTCATCCCCACCATCTCATCCCAAGAAGGCCGGTGATTGATACACATGAACTACGCAGGTTTGAACAAAGCTGACAAAGCAGGTCAACATGAAATTGCGACGTGTGGCCTGAGAATGATATACATTCTGTGCGATGAATGTAGGATAGGCTGAACTCAACTAAGGTTGAATCCAGCGGTGTAAGTAGGTTAATGACCCGCATGGGTCAGCGTAGCCAATGTCAGCTGCTTGGCTGTGAATATTACAAGGGCCTTTATACATGTATACGTGTAACTGATCTCTAGTTAGGGTGAGGTGGGGAAGCTCAGGTACTTCAGCACTGTGTTGTGCGTGACACTACGAGACAATCTACGTGTAATGCCTGTCATCTTAAGGTGACTCAGAATGGCGTTCGCTGATTGGGCGCATTTTCTCGTGCGCCAAGTACCCCAGCAAATCAGGCGGATGTCCTCAGGGGTTTGTCTGCGGTGACGAAGGGAGCGAGCAGTAAGAACGCCTGATATTCTCAGGATGGATGATCCCAACAGGCGTGATGATTGCTTCGCTTATGATTTCGAGGGCCTTCAGAATCCCCAGGAATTAATGGTGAGCTGATTGGATGGAAGACACAAAAATGATAAACGATGCGATCGACACGACTTCATGACGTGTTTTCTAATTTGTTGACGCTAGTACGACGTACATGTACATGTACATGTAAGATCATGTTTCTAGACATGTAAACAATGACGCCAAGGGACATTTCCTTTAAAGCAAATCGCTCGCGGTGTTTGTTTTGATTCTTGAGCGGCCCTCTCATAGCGAGTTAATCTAGCCTCCAGGCAAAGCCGTGCTCCAGTCATCGGCAAAACCTGTGCAAATATGCGAACGTACACCTGGGGACGAGGTTCCATTAAAAATTTGTTAAAATAGAGTAATGACATTTTCAAATTCAGTCGGTCAAAATGTACATTTTGTACTATTCACATTGATTTCGAAGTGACAGATTTTGCAGAATATGCCTCGGGAGTTTGGCTGTCGAATGCATCTCTCATTAAACTGAAATCCTTTCTTTTTTCTCAAAATGGCGCTTGATATTGAGAACCAGTTGTCACGATTCTTCAAAATCTTGTCGCTCACACTCATAAGCCACCGAAAGGAATGCTGCTTCATCCATGGTGAACACATACAATCTAACGGGTATCAATAACTGTTTCTCTACAAACCACACGAAGAACTAATCATTGTCACAATCAGTGTTCAAGCGCGAGCGCATACCACCCGCGAATAATATAAGTGATCAGATTTCCGTCTATTGACTATTGAACGGAGGTAATACCGGTATTTCTTGTCACATTTCACTCGGACAGTCAGGGGGCGCGGACTGTTAGGAATAAGCAACAACTCTAATACAAGCAAGGGCGATGCTATTCGCAGGATAGTTCAATCAATACGCCCCTGAACAATATTTTTTGTTTTATTTTTAAATTTACGGCCCGTTCACATGACCCAGCAATATCCTGTATGTCGATATCGTGCCAGCTAGCAGACAATCATGATGGATGATGAGACTTACTGCGAAACCCCAGAAATCAAATCTGCACGATATGTGGAATTTATCGTGAAGGTCGCCATGATTCCTACGTATCCTAATCTTGGGTTCACCCAGACGCCGAGGTCGTGGCTGGGATGCGCCACTTTCTGCATGATAAACACACGATGTGCTTCGTTCTGTTTGGCAAAATCATCGCAACTTTGCCAACTCAGCAAGATCTTCAGAGGATGTATGAATGACATACGTTTAGAGCCTGGTGCAAAATGTTATGGTCGTGAAATCATAGTAAGTATATCTTGATTTTATCTTATCTTCCGTTGTAAGAACTTTTCGCAGGTTTCATTGACATCAATGACGCACGTATTCGTCTCCACCAATCTTCCACGAAAATCCCATGATTCAATGCAAAAGAGACAGGTCAAGGAATTAGGCAGAATATACTACCCATTGTCGAAGTATCCTTGGCAATGCGGTCTTGTGCAGGTGACTTCTTTCTAGTGAATTCTGAGAGGGAAAAAATCCTAGGAAAATAATCGGACTATAGTGCGTCATGGCTTCGATTATTACTGGTAGTGTTTTGAGCCGCTGAGCTTGCCTTAGGCCAAGACTGGAGTTGGTTCTAGGGTAGGTCTCCGTCTCATCATCTACACCTGTCAGAAACCAACACGTCCAAGATATCCTTACGTCGAACCTAAAGGGATACACCTCGTCCACTACCCGCACAAAATTTTGAAAATCACTCGTGTATCATGGTGGTAGCCGTTCATCACAGATGCGATGTCACCATGTGCTTGAAACATCAAAGTGAAATTAGTGACCCAACATGTATTAGCGTTAGTCGCAATGTTGTAAAATCATTGTGCAATCCATTATACAATGTTGGCCGCCGGCCTTAGAGTGGGCCTAATATAGGGTGGCCCAAAAAACACACCCGTCAAAAAACTACCGGTATGATTTGATTGAGAACCTTTCCAGGAGAATACCAACAACACCGACGGACCTCGACTCTGTTCAGTAGTTTCAACTTCAGAACCATTTTTGTGAAACCAGGTCAGAGCAACCGCAAACTCAGCGTGTTTAGGGCCTTGACTTGCTTCACAAAATAAGGTATTGAGCTCGAACCCTGGGCCGAATCGGGATATCTTGTTATCTTCTTTCTTCACGCGATTTTCGAGCGATGCGATGCCGCATCCTTTGTCCATGACCAACGCCGCGGAAACAAACAATGGTCGCGGCATCGCTCGCTGGAAATTAGCGTGAATGGATTCTTAGCCTTAAAGGGACTCTAGAGGGAACTCACGGATACCAGGGATATTCGTCAGTTCAATATCTAAATCATAGGTGGCAGGTCGCAATAATAGTTTATCAATTTGTCGATAGATGGTGTGGGTATGAAAGTATCAGTACGCATGCGCAGGTACAAGGCAGAATCGCGGGAAATTCTATAAATAGCTCTGGGGAACACATGATCACGTCAGACATGGAATTCCGAGCGTTAAAAATAGACACAAGTTAATGAGGGGCTCACAAAAGGTCAATCCCAGCCAATCTCTTAACATTACATAATATCAATTTATTGGGAAGTGTGCTAGTGCTGGGGATTTAGCGATGTTTATAATAAGGAATTAAACCATGTCATTGCATGGTTGAATGGCAAGGTTGATGTAATTCGACCGTTGTGGTGTTTGTCATGTGTGTCTGAACGGAGGGTATTCATGTCTACCATGTCTACCATGTATACTGAGCATTGTGTGATGTTGAATCCCCTACCACGAAATTTGCGCGGTGTTCGGTCTGCACGGACTGGGCATGGTTCGGTGCAAACGATGCCGTTCTATGGTGTTGCTCAAATGGGGAGCGCCAAGTGGTCACGTGAGACTGATAGAGCAGACGTGACACCTATAGAGGCTCATTGTTCGAGAGATGCGGTTCACCAAGCACGGCCAATCACACCTTGAATCGTCATGAATAATAGGTGGCGTCGGTGTACTATCAGTTCAAACCCACGCGTATATTCTCGCGTGGTTTGCGTGATCGGGGTTCCCTATTA
>NMRB01001020.1:26753-61417 GCA_002633025.1 Notospermus geniculatus | reverse complement strand
GTTCCGCCAGACCGTGGAGCTTTTCCATGAGGTGTATCTATTTTTAACGCTCGGAATTCCATGGCTGACGTGACATCATCATGGGTTCCCCAGAGCTATTTATAGAATTTCCCGCGATTCTGCCCTGGCCCTCTTGACCAGTGGCGCCGGCTGGTTGAAGGTAAATGGTACTCATAGTAGCCTAATAGCCGGTTCCCTCTAGAGTCCCTTTAATCTCCAACCATCGTATTATTATGTAGTTTTGAGCTCTGGGTAGTGGAAATCTGCTTGTGTGATTTATTGGGCCACACTGTATAGTGAAATCATAATTCGGATCACTGCCATTGACTATAGGTCAGATAATACAGTAGCAGCTAATATTACCTCTGTACACCAAGCTACAACTCCCTCACTGCACCAATCGAACTCCCCACAGCGCCACCTATCTCCATTCTTCCGATAAGTATCACTGCCAGAAATGACTTCCATATTTATGACTTCATAGATCCAAGGGCAGTAATCGAACGGTACGTAGGCGTCTGATCACAGTGACCATGGTGACGAGCGTCCTACTTTCCAGGCTGTGGTCAAAATGGCGGCCGTTGCCGAGACACTATGTTGAGCAAGTCCTTTCTGAAACTGTCTCAGAATGTGGGCCAGGTTGTAGTTTTAAATTAAAAGAGTGTACAGATGGGAACTTTTCGTCATCTCTGATCGCGCAAGAATCAGGATGTGATGGTATCCCTTTCCACAGGCTCTGAGGAACGCATTTTAAGTCGTATTTTTCAATTTCGTCAACCGGCGTCCGCCATGATGGTTGCTATGAACAAACCTGACTACACTGACGGCGTGATCATCTCACATAGAAGAAATAGTTCCTGACAAATAACTAGACTACTGTCACATTTATTGACTGTTCGTAAAAGGGACGAAAACCAGCAATCTTTAGTCGATAAATTAACTTTTGGGAGTAAAATTTTTACGTTCAAAGCAGCGGCCTAGCCAGCTGAAATCAGCTGAAAAAAACAAGATGGAAGCCAATTCTGGCAGGGTAAGATACACGCGAAGGATTCTGGGATACACGCATGCGTTTTGGGAAATCCGGAGCGTGTTCGACCCTGCTTGGAGGATGTGCACCAATAGGAGCAATAGCAGCTGTCAGTCGTTGGACCAATTGGTGTCACTACTGTCCAATTCAATGGCTACCGGACCCATTCATGCTTGATTGAGCACCAATCCAAAGAACTTTCTTTTGTATTGGTCCACTACAACTGTGCTGCCATCTTTTGGCAATAAGCGCAACCAACTGCTCCTATTGGAGAATATGTATTGATTTCTACTTCAGTCCTGAATGATATTCTATAATTTGTTCAATAGGAGCAGTCAGCCGCGCGAATTGCCAAAAGATGGCAACAAAGTTCTAGCGGACCCATGCAAAAGGAACTTGATTGGTACTCAGGTAAGAATGAATGGGTCCGCCATATGCATTGAATTGGGCAGTAGTGACACCTATTGCCAACTCGCTGAAAGCCTCCTATTTAGTAAATAGGGCTGTCCCCTTCAGCCAATTTTATGAAGGCTCAGTGGGAAAAGTCTGCCAATAACTCCTTTGATTCACGAAAGAAAAGAAACACGGTGGAGGTCACTTCAAGGCATCCTCCCCAGCAGAGCTTTGGTCTCGCACCTCTTCATACACTCGCCCACGATCCCCTGCTGAAATAGAGGCTCTCAGCCAAGCGTGAGTCGGTCAAAAACCCAATCAGAATGCAGCATTTTATGGTGTGAATGTTGAATGACTATGACTCATAAAAACAATCAAAAATAATAAGAATCTTTTTTATATTACGAAGAACCACGGCGATAAAATTCAATCAATTCTGAAAAGACATAAAGTGATTTGTAAATACACATGTACCAAACTTCAAGGTAAAATGGGGTAAAACCACGAAATTTGTAATCATCAAAGTTATCACTTAGGATCACGACTGTTCAGGGAGTGCAGCTGGAGTAGCCGCCCAGCTGATTCACTGGATGTTCGTATTTCAGCAGGGGTTTGTTTGAGTGAATGAACAGGAGCTAGGTGAAAACGGTAAAAACTCATGCTGTGGGAGGATGATTCAAGGAGGTTTATCAACATTATAGGCAGAGAGTAGACTGGTTCCCGCCTTTGCGCAACACTCCCGCGGCGCTACCTTCTGTTTCACAACAACGACGGGCACGGACCACGCCATCTTCCGGCCAGGCTACTGTGTATCCTTCTACGCAGCAACATGATGACGTAGATTGTTACTATTAGATCAAAAGCACAGGTTTACGGAACATGAGATCACTAGCGAGAGAACAAAGGGGAACATATTGATGCGTATTGCAAATTATTGATCATGTGCTCGGGGGAAAGAAAACGGAACAAGGTTTACCTTGAACTGATTTATTTCTTCTGCTGCGTGTTCGGATTTCCTAAACGAGGTGCAATAAAATAGCCCAAGCTACGTGATAATGGCAAGCCGAAATGGAGGCCTGTGCCTGTCTATTGTGGAACGAACAGTAGCGCCGCAGGAGTGTGAGCGGCAATGACGAAAAACAGCCTAGGTAGAGACCTTATTGTTGACGAAAAGGTGCCGTACCGGAAATATTTGCCACGATAGTCGGTTTATCTTAAACCAAATTCCAACAGCTGGCACTAACCGCGGGGAGAAAGTAAAGGATCTTTGCCGGCGGTTTTTGATTGACGGTTGGAGGAGCTGGTCGCAGCCGAAGTACATGTAGTGAGTTTCCGCCCCTCTCAAAATGTCTTCGTCGGCTGTCCCGACCGCGGTCGGGTTTCCTTCCATCGTTAAAGCCTCCTCGACCAATACGTGAACCATCGCTGTAGGCCTAACCGGGCCGGTGCGAAAATTCACTGCATTCGATGATCGCGGTTATATGCAGGCCAGTATATTCCGTTCAGTTTGTGCGTTGACCAGGCGATTTTAAAAAAAGCAAACTGTCAAACGCTGTGTAACCACTATTGCATCAAATCATCTGAACAGATCAGGTGATTTCATTATCTAACGGCTGTTGCTGTGCAAATGGCTAAACGTTTTCATCTGTGCGGCTAGCATAGCCCCTTTCAGTTCGTTACGTATTCATTACGTGTCAAGCGGACAATTTTAACGGTGGACAGAATCTACTGTCATACGTAGACGTGATAATTGTTCGTGTGATAAAATGTGCGAGTTGCCTTTAATAATGAAAAGGGAGTGTTCTACGAGGACATTCTTTACTGCTACACCGCTTTTGCCACCGGATTTAATGCTACAGCCGTTGAAGAGGAGCAAGCAAGCGGCCATGTTTGGCTATGAGGCTATGGAGCGAAGAAGTTGACACGAAAAATATTTAACAACGCAGCGCAGGAACTAGAAAATTTGACCCAAATTGGATAAAAAAATTGATCGTGAACGGCAGCTATTAGAAGAGGTAGGCCCTGCAGTTGTGAGGTAATGGAAAGCACATCCTCCATGTCCGTTTCAGTTGCGTGTCGACTCGTTTACCGAAATGAACAGTTGTCGCGAGTATGAAATTCAATCGAGGCCACAGGTCATATTTTACGATAATCCAGCCGACTCGTACGGTGAGAAAAAACTG
Source organism: Notospermus geniculatus (assembly GCA_002633025.1). NCBI lineage: Eukaryota > Metazoa > Nemertea > Pilidiophora > Heteronemertea > Lineidae > Notospermus > Notospermus geniculatus. Next base: position 57,814 of record NMRB01001020.1, on the reverse strand, counting down.
TATATTACATACAGGGGGCAACTAATCATCCGCGGCAGTCGAAAGCCATACATATATATATGGGACACAAAATTTCACTACAAATCAAAGGTTCGCATCTCTTTTCGAAAGCATTGGCGCTTATACATATCTGGTGAGCATGACGGTCATGTCGTCCTCACGTGGATCGCTAAAAGCACCGATATCACTTATTACCGAGGCTTTACAAAACAGCGCCACTTGTTACTCGATGTAAACAAGTGTGTAATATCAGGTAGTCTAACGTTCTCAAAAACAGCGGGAGAATCAGCCGACTGTTATACTAATTGTAATTTACACATACAGGGACTCGTCGCCTTTGTATTTTGTCGTCATCCACGTTTACATGACTCGTGCACAATTTACGACATAATACAACATAATAAGACGATATACTCAATCATTTTGATAAAGAGGAAGTCAATTAATTGTACATTTAGCAGACCGTCTTTTCTGTTAACACCCACTGGTGACCTACTGGTCACCGATAAACGACGAATTTCTAAGGCATCTGGCTTTTTGAGTTTACATTATGAAGAGCCAGTGTATTCCTTGACTGTTTTTGCCTACCTCCGCAAAGAGGTGTATTCACAATGTTATCAATCATTTGAAGACTTGACTTTAAGTGTATCGGAATACAATTTATGGAAGAAGCCCGTCCATACAGTCTGGGATGAACACAACCAGCGGGTCTTAATAGCGAACTGTTGGTCCATAAGGGAATGTCGACTGGCTGACATAGTTGATAGCCATGGTAAGGGTCACACTCGCCAGTTTCAAACAATATACTCCATTAAGGAAGACAAGACCACTCGAATTGTCATTCGACCCTTTTTAGACCGATCGGGTAACTTGTACATAATATATGATGAAAAAGCAACCACGCCTACAAACACATTGGGCTTGATGAGGAGATTACTTGGTGTCGTGTATGTTTGTAGACGCCACTCACAAGATGTTTTAAGTAGGGCCTCTCTTAAGCTCCGCTGTGAATCAACGAGTGAACTGCCATAAAAGGGAGGTTTGCAAAGTTCCACTTTACATCTACGGTTACGATTTGATGACGTCATGAAAAAAACGTAACTGTCCCGACTCTTTGGGGGGGGGGGGGGNAAGCTTTCTACATTTCGTGTTGCTAGATTTTGGGTCCAAAACAGGGCATACATGTAGAATTGCTGTTGGTCCGAGACGACCGCTTTCTTGTTTACCTTGTTTTGGGAAGTGTTCTGGGAAGTGAATGAAAATATGGAATGAGCTTATAGGCCTGCATTGATTTTATGGAAGTCTTACTTGATATCTTGATTTTCCCTGAAATACCTGGTGACAACATTTCCCTTTCCGTTGGACGTTTGAAGGCATATTCATACTTCTCCGTCTTGCGCTTTGCGCCTGTCCATTCCCTATGTTTTGGTGTGGTACCAACAAAACACATTACTTTTTCTACCAAACATTCACATTGGAAACGGACAAGCGCAAAGAGCAAAACGCAAAGTATGATTCTGCCTTAACAGTATCGCAGTCACAGGCCTGAACGGACAAGCGCAAAGTGCAAAATGCAAAGTATGATTCTGCCTTAACAGTATCGCAGTCACAAGCCTGAAATGGGTAACACAATAGCCATCGGACCAAATAGCACTCCGAAGATTAAAAAAATGGATTCAGCTAACGTAAGCTGAATTGAGTTTTGTGTACTCTACTTCCTATCTCTTTCCAAAACCTAGAGAGTTAACATACCAAACGGGACCCTTTCTATCAAACTATTGTTCCTTCCAAGTTCTCCCATGTAGCCGCCAGCTTTATTTTCTAGTACACCTATTCGGATGCCTTCGATTGTCGGCAAGTCAAAGCAAATATACCTCTAGCAGCAGTCGATTCAGTCCGAGGGCATAAAACCAAACGAATGCACTTCTCAAGGCGTGACTTGCTTATTGTTGTCAGTTGCGAAAGATTTAGCAAATATACATACCTATCATTTTACAACATGAGCAGCCATCATCGACGTGTGTGGAAAATACCAAGAAAATATGGAAAGGACTATCAACAAGTGGCAGAAGGGGAACACAAGAGTAACATACTCTTACTAAAATGTGGCCGTTTTCGTTCGAGATTTTCTTCTGGATATTCAAAACATCTCTTGCTTGATATTAAGAGAATTGCAAATCCGTTAGTTGGGCAGGTAGTATTTCGTGTGACGGATTTAATCAGTCCGGACGCTTACGATTCAGTTTTGTTGGACTGGCCAAAAGTTTATGTTCTAATTTTGCCGCGCTTCCGCCGTTCCATGGTCTTTATTGTGTATCATATTATAAAACGCAGACCTCATGAAACGATGTCGTATTTGGAATGTACTGTATGGTCTATGCTTCTGAAGAAACGAATCAAGCTGGGATATCATATCCTGCTGTTCAATTATCAATCAAGTATAATTCTTTACAACAAAGAACCGGTTGCGATTATTCGTGGAAGAAAAAAGTTGGTGGTTTTCCAGTTCAACCGTAAAACGCAGAACAAACCACGGACGATTTTGGAGAGGAAAGGTGTCGGCTATTTCACTCAGTTCCATTACGATGAGGAGCTGAATAAGTTTCTCATAATCATGGTATCCAATTTTGTATATTCTGTATCGTTGTCCTGTTCACTATCTGTTGTGGCCCGGCCGAGAAGGGTATACACCATGGAATTCACTAAACACGGACGTAATAGCATGGTGTTCGATAAGTCAGGACGGCTGCTGACTGTTTCAGTTGTCAATCGTGGAGGACGCACACTGATCTACACACTAAACATCTGTAACAGAAAACTTCGTCCCGAACGATAGCCATCACGTTTTTTACGCTTTATCCCGAATATCTTGGTTCGAAGTTGATGCATTCGCACTCTTTTTGCCACAAAATACTTGGGGAGTAGATTAATGTTGTTTATTACGACATGAGTTTGAAAAATGAAACTTTGATATTGTCGCATTTCCCGATATTTTGTTTCTAACCCGGATTTTTTCCATCTGGACATTGAAAAGTGATTTTGAGGTCCATCCTTTACGAAAAATTCCCATTTGTTATTTCTCGTTTTTCACATATTATGTGAAAGTAAGTCCATATGCGAAATTTGCCACTCTCCTCAAAAACTCCCACACTCTCCTCAAAAACTCCCACATGTAAATCCTAGTACGTATAAATCATATATTGGTCATATTCTTAGTTTATCATTTTTCTATTTTCTTCATCGTCTGACCTGTACCAGATATAGAAGAGGAAAAGGCCACCATCAGGTGCAGCCTTATATTATTTATAACTTTAAATTTAGCCAATAGGCCAAGAAGCTATAAAATAGGCGAGTGCTAGATGATTGGGGCATACCAATGAACAGAACAGTACCGTTCCTTAGGTATAGACAAAACCCGTCTTATACAACTATTATCGTAAAAGTTCTATGTGTGAACAAAATCACACATGGTAATTTTGAAATTCACATGTGGTAATTTTGTAAGTTCGTTGGCCATAGGTAATGTGCTTTCCAAAATGCCCAGTCATATTTGCACTCATTTTACCTTGCAGTGGAACCTAACCACAACCCACAAGTGAGCCAGTTACGTGTGCATGATTGCATGATTATCTTTAAGAGTCACATTCTGAGAAGATGGCAATATTTCCAAAAGTTGCGGAGTTGACCCTCCTAGAAATTGATGAAATTTGGTACAGAGGTTGATATGGATGTCTAATGGAAAATCCTAACATTTTAGGGTCATACTCCCATTATTCTCGCTGTAGCGCCCCCTACAAGACAAGCGGCTGGGCCCAAAAACGAGGAGAATTGTGAAAAACAAGGCCAGACCGATGAATTATTATGGCAATCTGGGACATTGTGCCAAAGTATTAATGATGGTAAATGATCTGTCAATACTTCAGTTTTTTTATAAAAATAAGTACCACCTGGTAGCATTTTGGATAACCTGGTGGAGCCCTTCTTTGTGTTAGAATGGAAAATGAAGAGCTGTGAGAGATTTAAGTGGAAATAAAATTTTTATCCAAGAGAGTACCATTGAAATTTGATATGGAGTTGATGGAATGATGTCCGATGAAGAAACAAAGGAGAGTTCACCTTGGCATAATGCTGGATTCCCAAGATATTAACCACCAAAGAAGCTTATAACTGCGATTTCACCCAACTTGAAACTTCTGGTTTAATCCAAAACGATATTGGGCAAGCTTCTAGTCTTGAATGTACGTGTACATGTACCACTTTCAATTTCCATATAATTTCAACAAAGAAATTAGACCATTTTAGACGAGGTTAGTGTAGTTCAAAGATTTCAGTACAGAATTCTAGGTTAGCCTATAGCACACCGAAACATTTATAACAATCAAAAATAATAAGAATCTTTCCCATACATAGGAAGAAACTGTGTGATAAAATTCAGTCAATTTTGGAAAGATGTAAGTGATTCGTAAAGCACAAAACTTTAACGTCAAATGGGGTGAAACCACGAAAATCGTAATTCTCCAAGTTATCCTTCTAATACAGGGAGTGCAACTGGAGTATGGAACAGCCGCACCAGATGCATTGGTTGTCCAGACAAATTTTAATGAGGTCGAATTTGGTTGGATGTTAGTGCAATAGAGTCCAATTGTCGGACGGAGTATCTATTTTCGGACGGACGCATATTCTGTGCTTGTGTGCAGCACTGATCACGTTACACGATTTTTTTTAAAACTAGGTCAAAGATAAAAAAATAGAATCTTAATTCCTTTATATCTCTACAACCGTAAGTCGTATGATTCTGGGACCCACTTTTTTGGAATCCTTGACCCATTTTTACCTTAAATTTAGGTTTTGGTTAACATCAGAGAGAGGGTCAAAAAATTTTAAAAGTCCAAAATCCAAAATCCAAAATCCAAAACTTTTGACCCTCTCCGATCTTAACCAAAACCTAAACTTAAGGTATACATGGGTCAAGGATTCCAAAAAAGTGTGTCCCACAATCATGCGACTTACCGTTGTAGAGATATTAAGGAATTAAAATTCTATTTTTTTATCTTTGACCTAGTTAAAAAACATTTTCGTGTAACGTGATCAGTGGTGTACACAAGCTCAGAATATGCGTCCGTCCGAAAACAGATACTTCATCCGACAATTGGACTGTATTGCACTAACATCCACCCAAATTCGACCTCATTAAAATTTGTCTGGACGGGGCATTATAATGCCTGTATTTCACCTTTAACTGCAACGAGCGCCACCCAACGTCACATTAATGAACGGCTCCAAATCATGTCCACATCTGTGTAGGGCCTATGGCGTACCATTTAAAATTATTGCTACGTTTGAGAAATGTGACTATCTCTGATAAGACACGTCTCCAAATTTTGTTAACGACTCTTTCGTAGCATCCAACGTCTCCTTTGTGAACGACTCCAAATCACAGCTAAACGTCTCTGTTTTGTTAACGAACATATCTGTTTTCTAAAAGCACGTCTCTGATTTTGTAACCTCCATCTCGATCTGTTTTGTCAAAGTCTACTTTTTGCGGATATAACCACCCATAGGTCTGCAGTCTGCAGTCTGCAGTCTGCTGGTCTGCATTTGTCTGACAACCCTTTTTCACGGCAGATTTATTTTGCGCGCGGGAAAATAATAGGCGATCGGGGCACTCGACGAGGCTTCTCGAGTACCTCATTCGAGAAATCGGACACCTCGCACAAAATTGCGTTTATCGAGAAGACCGTTCAAATTCAACCACATAAACCATATATCAGTGTTTAGCTAAGACATTGAGCTTTCGATTAGTGTAATTTATTTTGGCATAAAGCAAACGAGTGAAGAGAAATCATTTAAGAAATTTCGTCCTACGCACAGAATTGGAGGTCATTTGGAGTAGAGCGTTGTTAAAAACATCGCCATAACTCCATAAATATTAGCCTGCATAAAACCAGCAAAACTGAATAGACGAAGAAACTATCAATCTTCAATCTGTGTTAATTTCATACTTCGGCATGGTATTCCAAGTTTTTGTACGCAGTTTGAACAGCAGTAGGCATGGTAGGTAACGATTCTCGCAGCCATAACCTGATAAAGGGAAGGAGATTTCTTGAAAATGTGGGTTGTGTTTCGGCAACTTTCGTAGAGAAACATCCATCAGCATGTAAACATCACGCCACCTTCAAACGTCTGACTAATCGTGCGTAATTAGTGATTGTTTTATAGCGTCTGCAGCGCCTACGTCACTGCCTCGCTTTCGTTCAGTGATTTAGCAGTTAGTACCGCCAAATACCGCGGCTGACACGTCGTGGCGCTGTTCATACCTTTGCGGGTCGACTGAGACAGTGACATAATTCCTGGTCATAAATCTGTGGGCACCCATGCACTGGCCTGAGTTTTTGGCTTGTGGCGAGTGGTAAAGCCGTGTTTACCTGACATCCGTTATCTGTTATCCGAATAATGGTTAGGCCACAGTAAAAAGTTTACGTTTCTTGACACTTGGTGAGGATACACTCAGAAATGAAACTTTTTTGTTTCAGGGTTAGAGCGTGAAAGGATTAATTATTTCAAAAACGCTTCGGCACGTTAGTAAAACTCAGTCTAAACTTTTCATTCACTTTGACAGATCCAATTTTAACCCACACATTTCCGTGCGCAAAGGACTTCAATTTTTCAAAATTCAAACTGTCGCTGCTCATTGAAACGTGAAGTGTAAACGACGATACTGGTATCATTCGATGCAGAATCATATCCTCTACAAAGGAATATAGCCACTTTTTCAAAACTCATCTCTATGTTTATTTTAGGATGATTTTTTCGAGAGTCTAGTTTTTTCTGATACACCCTGTAGTATCATGGCTGCAATCAACAGAAGGCCCAAAAGAGGTGAATTCTAATAAACAGAACATGTACTGGTATCAGAAGCGGACATCACATAGATGCGTCGCAGATCTGCATGCTCAGCTGTGATGGACAACAAGAAAACCACCCAAAACCATTTGTTTCAATGTTTTTCTATTTTTTTTGAAATCCCAACGTATAATACATGATGACGTTGTTCTAGCCCCCTTACCACGGCTCCGTAAACTTCTTTGTGGATCTTAAGAGCTTAACCGTCGCTATCGACGACGACGTGTTCCAGCGCGGAACGACTCTCTCTCTTCAGTCTCCAACGAAGAGGAGTTTGCTCTCTCCTGTTAATTTCCAAATTGAACAGTCACATGACGACTCACATGACGACTGTCAGGAACAGAATCAACTTTGCCCGAGTTGAAACCTGCGATGGTGGGTCCCTCGTTCAATAACACCATACCACTTGTCACGTCACGTGACAGTTCTCTTGAATGGATGTACCTATCGATGGAATATTTGGACAAGTGTTGGACCCCGTTGGTTCTCATTTTTGGTGTGCCAGGGAACATTATGGCACTTTTTGTCACGCTTATGAAGCATAATCGAAAAGTCAGCACATGTATTTACATGGCTGCCGTAGCTCTTGCCGACACGGGAGTACTCATTATAATTGGCTTACGTTGCGCGTTTCTGGTTTTCACCTTTGCTGGAGAAGAGATGAAGGCAAGTTTGCCATTTATTGGGTAGGTATTAATTTCCTGTCTACGTCGACTATTATCGATTATACGAGTTATTAGGGAGGTTTTTCGCAGCCTTGCGAACTACGAAAACCGAACACGAAAAGCGTAATACGTCATCAATTTTTGCTTACTTCAGTTCGTAGGTGGATGTTCCTTGTTCGTCGCCTCTTGTACAGGGGCAATTTCCATTGTCAAACTAGACCACTTTTTTCCGATCGGCCGAACGCGCAGTACGAATTACGAGATCAATTATGGTTTGTGTATGACCTAATCAGTTTATGTGTGAATAGATGTCGGATTTCGTCTTGCGTCGTGCGTTTTGCGTCGAAGAGCATAAGCGGGTGATCCACTGTTGCGATTTTGGCTTGAGACGGGGTTGCGTTCCCTTGCGATTACCTTATATGGCAATCGGAAGTCCTTATATAAGGTAATCGCAAGGGAACGCAACCCCGTCTCAAGTCAAAATCGCAACAGTGGATCACCCGCTTAAGTCCGAACCGAACTCTGACATTCAGGGGCGACCGCCACGAAACTACGATAGCACTAACAGGGCCTAACAGAGAAATTCTATAATGGTAAAAGCCATTGCATACCTCTCTGTTAGGCATTGTTAGTGCAATCGGAGTTTCGTGACGGCCCGCCCAGAACTTCAATTTTGCGCAGTGTAAGCCTATGCCATACAAAAAAATTATAGTCATAGACGGGATTCGAACCGTCGACCTTCTGATTTGCAATCGACCACTCTATCCACTCAGCCACCGACGAGCCAACTGACAAGGTCATGATTTGTGTTCGTCATAGGCGTAGGCCTTCGACTTAGAAAACATGGGAAGCCTACCAACAAGTTCGGTGGGCGAATGGGGAAGACGGTGAAACAAAGATAACAGAGCGTGGGTTCGATTTCCAGCTGGGTCTAGTTTTTTTTCTTTCAAAAAAAGTGTTCAGCAGGAGCTCACCAGAGGATGTTGACACCTCCAAAGCTTGAAGACAAATAAGGTGGCGCCCCCTGGCCTATCATGTTCTGAGCCTTCGTTTGAGGTGTTGGCAGGGCGTTTGCAATTAATTCTCTTGCCCACCGCACGGGCACGTCAGCTTTAAAAAAATAATACATACTATTTATTATTTAAAAAATAATAATACATATATATTATGCCTACTGCTATCTACTAGGGGAGATAGCATTAGCATTTTGCAGATGGCAGCACACATTCAGAAATTTATAGCCATAAAAGGTGCTACCAGTACCATAAGAAATGCGAGTCTATCCTGAAGTGTGTAATGCCCGCTGTAGGCCTACACGATCAAATTTTTCAGCATATGCTCCACTTCATCTGCAGTCGCCAATTTTAGTAAAAGCGCCTTCTACAAAAGCTACTGCGCATGTGACGGGCATTCGTATTTCGTATTTTATGCGAAACTCGAAATTTTGCGAAGTACGAAATACGAACACGAACTCGATTTTCGTGTTCGGTTTTCGTAGTTCGTAAGGGTGCGAAACCTCACTAGGGACTTTTCGCAAATCTGACGAAAAACGAAGTACGAAATACGAACTTGGACGTCATATCCATGACGTAATGTATTTCAGGAAATGGTTCGTACCACAAATGTCCCTCCTGCCAGTGCGTCTTTTAGCATGTCATGTAGGATCGAAAGAGTTATGGCGCACCTTGAATTTTTAAATTTCCAATTCGTATCAACGAAGTGGAAACGAAAGATAAATTTCAAAGTTTAATATACACCGTACCTCTGTCGTTCTAATGCCATTTCCTGAAATACATTACGTCATGGATATGACGTCCAATTTCGTATTTCGTACTTCGTTTTTCGTCAGATTTGCGAAAACTCCCTATTATTAATATACCTACCAATTTTTTCACGACAACATAGGTTTAAAGGAGGCCTTAAAGAAGACTATCCCAAAGAATGAATGTCTCCGTCTGTGAATCCACAGCATCGCCCGCCCCGGCAGTCAGAGCGTATGCCTTTGTAGCCTATAGCCCTACTACTGTTTCATTACGTTTTCTTCCCTTGGCAGCTTCTTTTGGTATGGTGCCAACATATTCGCCATCAGCTCGGGTCTCTTCCTGGCCGAGATGAGCATAGACCGCGCCATCGCTGTGACCTTCCCGATGAAGGCAGCGACCATTTGCACGGCATCTAGGGCCACCAAGATCTCAGCAGGAACGTTCATATTCGAGTGCATTGTTCAAACCCAGGAGTTTTACATGTACAAGCTACCAGATCCCCCTAACGGTCTCATGCTGCGAGAACTTCCTTCGCATCTAAGTTGGGCCGTGACGGTATTTACCACGTACCTCCTCATGTTTGGTACTATTTTTCCTTACGTCATCTTGACGGTTTCAAACGCATTAATCCTGCTCAAGGTTCGCCGAGCCGCCGAGGAAAGAAGGAAACTTAAGTCAGGCGATGACAAAGGGCAGGAGCAAGAATCAAATCTAACAAAAATGCTTTTTCTCACCTCTACGGCATTTATTTTATGTTCTTGTCCTATACGTGTATGGACGGCTGTTGCAGCTGCACTCTATGATCTCAGTGACAGGTACTGGGCCGCACGTTACTGGTTTGAGTTTTGGATTGTGATGGAATTGTGGCTTCTTAATTTTGCTGTCAATTTTTACATTTATTTTCTCGGCGGTGGACGCAAATTTCGTAACGACGCGCGGACTATTTTGACAAGATGCTGCATCAGGACATGAACTAGGTACTTAATTAGGCCCCGTCATAAGTGCCGTTGAATCCGACGATACATTGTGGACTATAATGGGTACATTGCACGTATGGTGAGGACAGGAAGTGAATGGTCCGCCCGTTCGATCGGTGTGCCAAAATGAAAATAAATTGAACTGCGAAAATGGCAATAAGCCCGGCTAAAATTTCGGCAAATTGCGAATGCTGTTGAGTGCCGAAAGACGATCGTCAAATCAGCTGTGAAACTCAGGAAGTTAGGTCGGCAAAACAAGTTATCTCCGACTTCAGAGATGGTTAGGACTAGTACACTTACAAGTCCCATATCTCGCGAAAACCTCTTACTGAATTCCGGAATGATTTTTTGGCTGTAACCCAGAAGAAATGCTCTATTCAGTCATGCCGTACTAAATTTGCCTGTTTGCTTGTTTCGTTACTGTAAACAGATGTTTACTGATGAGCTAACATCAGGCCCCTTGTGCCCCGCGATATTGACGATCATTATGGCGGGAAAACAATTCAACTGGAGGCTCAAAAGTCTGACCACGGGTGTTTGGAGCGTATTCACAGTCTCAAGCAAGTTTGGGGGCGGAATATTCTTAACAAACACACCAGAACCACCGAATGAGCCTGAAACTCGGTGACAGCCTAGCGTAGCTATCCAGGCCGTCCGGCCTCTAGTTACACGATGCCGAGGGCTATTTAGGCCTAATTTGTGATCTGCGTGAGCATTGTTTATCAAATCCTTTCCGTTTGTTATCTTTTTACTCTTTCCATTTGCCAGTAACGGTACTCCTTCATTTAAACATACGATATGACGTAGTTGAGGTTACGCAACTGAAATAATTTTGGATCATGATTGCAATAGCAGAAGCGGCAGTATCAACTGTATTCACTGGCCTATTCTCAGAGGAAGAGATAGGCACAGGCTTGTGAACGACCAAAGTTACCCTCAAATTTCAGAAGAAGGAACGCCAATACTGCCGGGATCATTACGAACGTCGGAAAACAATAGTAGTTTTCGTCAGACGACAGTCTGCGCAAGCATGTTGACACCAGCAGACCCAGGTAGAGGCCATGGCGAGGTGTTTCAGAGGCTGCCCGCTTGGATATCATTGCGTTGGAGTCCAGGGCCATCAAATCAAATGTATGGGGGGCCGAACGTTTTCTCTAACCTTGCCCATGCCGAGGCCGCTAGGCGCGAATCTGCTGGAGATAAAGCCCTAGACGGTCCGTCTGCTCTGTTCTGGCCAGAGGGAACAAATTACTTTCAAATCACAGTTTAGCTTGGCTGATAACTCAAAGAGTTTCTTCACAAACTTTATCAATTGGGGGTCCTTGGCTCCTAGTAGAGAGGCAAATCAGAAAAAGTGGCTTATTTAAGGAATCAAAATCATTTTGTAGTACAGAGTGGCATCCACTGTGGATAGTTGGCCCGTGGGGTGGTGCATTGTGCCAGGGTGGATGCCACCTCAGATTTTTCCTTATAAGCCTGTTTTAACCCTTTTTGTGCAAAAATGGATATTTCTAAAACGACTCATATTTTGGGGGTAGGCCAAACCAAAATGCCTATATCTCCGGAAGTTTTTAAGATAGGAGAACAAACTAACCATCCAAATGAAGCTTGGTGTGTATGCTATTCAATTTATTTATCAAAAATCACAATATGCCTTTCGGCTGGGGGTGACAAGGGTCGCAATACGGACCGACCCTTCAACCCCCCAAAAATGATCCTTCCATCAAAATACATCCTTAGGAATGTCACATTTCAAAGAATGGCAATATCTTTTGCATTGAATGTGTAGAAGACATATTTCTGCAGTTTTTCACAAAGTTTTGGGTCCCTAGGTTAATTAGGGTGGAAACCAGGGGGGTATGTACATTGCCCTTTTTTTCAGAAAATGGGTCTCCCAAAGAATTTAAAGATAAACATGATTAATGTTACAAAACATTTTTTGGATAGATTTAAACTGCCTGAAAATAAACACATACGATGCCAGAAATCACTTAAAGGGTCTAATATGTTCAGGAACCTGGGAGACTTTTCCCATTCTAGCACTTCTGCTGAGTTATCGACCTGTGTGTCCATCCGTTTGTTCCGAACCAACTGAGGCACCGACTGAATGGTCTTCATCGCTGCATCGGCCTCTTTCAAGTGGATAGGCCTATTGTCGTCGACTGGCCAGAAGTCATGCAGAACTTCCTCTAACCCGATGCAAGCCCCCCAGGCATACCCACTAGTATCAGTAGACAGCACGAGTTGCGTGTGTCTCTCCGACCTCCACGGGACCCAGTCCACGTGATTGTCTAGGAAGCGCCACGATACGATTTCTTCTCTGAGGTCCCCAGAGATTGAGACTAGCCTGTTGTTCTTCTGAGCCTTGCCTATTTCACGGGCCATGAATATAATGAATATTTTTGCCGAGGGGATTGCCAATGACAACGACACACATTTGCCCATGAATTTCTGCAGTAACTTTACATGGACTAGCCCACACCCGAGAATGGACTCTCTTAGCTCGCTGAAGCTCCGCAACTTATCCGCTAGGATCTCGAAGTGCCTCAAGATTGTGTGCATTATGAGGCCTAAGTGCCTCATTGAGGCTACAGGATCCCAGATCGATTTCGGCCTTTCAAATGGTGAAACCCAGCGCTATCAGAGTAGCTGCATTAAAAAATATTGTTAGGCCAGTCCTTGCCCTCCGATCGGCTCCCTTTCTGGCCATTGGGCTCGGTCCAGGAAGCGATCGTCTAGGTAATGAGTGGTAATTATCCACGGCATATTTTTTGGGTCGTGTTGTCAGTGTGTGTGTGTGTCTGTCTGTCCGTCTGTCACGCCTCCATTATCTCCTTCAACAGCTACAGCTCTGGCCGCGTATTCATAAAACTACTAAAAGTCTAAGTATGACACTTCCTTTGTTCAACACAAAAGATAAGTGTCAGACTTTATGAATACGGGGCCTGGTTACACATCCTACCCCTAGGTTTGTCAATCTGGACAATCAAGAGATAATCATTTTCAACATCAGGTCCTCCATCATGACGTAATCAACATTACGGTTGTCTCCGTCACGCTTTTGTCTGATGCCGTAACCTGGTAACTCGGCTACTAAGTAACCCAGAGCAACGGAAGAGGTTCTATCAAAAATAGATAAGATATTTTTGGTTCTATCCTCAGGTTTTCATATCCTAGGAATCGAATGGACTGACAACATTTGATCTGAGATTTTGGGAGTCATGAACCAAGTGTTAGTTCATGCCTGCTTAGCCAACGACTGGACTATTTAAAATTCTCAGCCTCACGCGTCCGTGTGATTGAGATGTTATGAGATTTTGATATATCTCTGCCTGTGGTAGAGATAGAGGCATATCACTCATACTGATGTTATTGAGGATGCCCATTTCGATTATGCAATGACCTTGGTGATCAAAGGTCAAGGTCAAGTTCAAAACAGGCTGAATTAGCCATCCCCGATAGGTTTACCCAAGGATCCCTGTTCCAGTTACGCAATACTTCTCAAGGTCAGAGGTCAAGGTCACACAACCATCACAGATAACATGAGGTACCGGTATGTCAGAACCTGGTGATGGTGGAAGCCTAGAAAACCTTAACCTACGCCTCGATTATCAAGGACGAACTTTCAGATAATGCAATGACCTTGAAGGTCAGAGGTCAAGGTCAAACAGTTCTAAAGTGCAAATTTGCACAATTTCAGGAGAAAACTAATTAAGAAGCCTGAACCTCCTCCTATAGGTTTAATCAAGGATGTCTGTTCCAGTTACGCGAAAAATTGCTCAAGGTCAGAGGTCAAGGTCACAGTTGACCAACTCTAGAGTTGTAGGCCCCTAAACCCTTCACTTCCGATGGATATTAGCATAGGAAGGCGACTTGTGATCAAATAGGGATTGTTGTCACAGGTCCCATTTATCTTTCTCTTCTCTGCACCTGTAATTTCAGCACGCGCAGATACGTCATTAAATGCGCAGGACCGTTTTTTTGACAGTGTTGAAGGTACCACCCCTCGATCGGATGATTTTCGGCCAATTGGCCGACGCCATATTTACACGCAATTGACCGACGCAGTTCGATTGGACGGCAACTGGCAATCAAGCGATTGCTCCTGACTGGTTAGGGAAATACCTAGGTATGCTGATTTTTCGTCCGAGGATGCAACCAAATCGCCAGCCTGTAACAATCCAGGAATAATCGACAAACCTTCTAGAGAAAACGGCGAGTGTTTCATGAAAAGGTTGAGCAACCGCTCGTCATGACATAATCTGTCTTTCCGAGTACCCTTCACCATGACCAACGGCATGACTAAGTGTGGAGGTTCTGCCTCCCCTACTCGGCCCACTATGCATCTTGGCTACCAAGGGTTGTGACATCGCTCCGCCCTCCGACTACGCTTGCACAAACCCTTGGCATCTTTCGCAGTCGTCACCTGTATTTCACAGGCTGTTCTGTTACCACCCCTCCGTTCAAATATGCATTTGGTACTTCCACATTTAGTCTGTTTATTTCAAATAGACATGTCATTTTATAGTGTTTATTGACTTTCTTATCATTTCGGAATTGCTACTTATCCTTATTTTTAACCATTAACTGGAAGAAATCCCCTATACCAGGAAATCCCCCGTACGACTGATCGGTGGAAGAGCTAATGAAATTCACGGCTTGGCAAGTACCTACCCGGTACACGTGGGCTGACAATATTAGCGTCGACTGGTACCATTCACTTGCTGCTTCCCATTTTTGTACACACGAGTACATATTGTTTCCAATAAAAGTATTCCTTGCCTGTCGTTGCAGCGGATTCAAGCTTTGAATCCGGAAAATTAGGCCTTGAAATCGCGAATCGCTCGCTGTCATCCTGTAGCATTCGCCATGTTGTTTTCTGTTACCTCGTTCCCAGTTGCTACGCAAGTAGATTGCCCTACTGAAGAGTTTCATGCCAAAAACTGAAGGCGAGGTTAACGGGCAAATCTCAGGCGGGCTCTGATTGGTACATTGATTTCCCGATGTGGGACAAATACAGAAATTCATGCGAAAGCTTCCAGGGGTAGAGGCGTAATCTTTATGACGTAGCCAATACACATGGAGTTCCAGGATGCCCACTATGTCGAGGGAACCGTTTCTGATGCCCTCTTCCAAATGTCTGGCGATTTCGTTGCAGTGCTGCTCGCAGTTCTTAAAATTCCTCAACACTACGCGAGGCGGCAAGTCCGAGTCGAAGTGCCTGCCCGCAAAATCACCCTTAAACGGTTGGAAAAACGCATGTATGTCTACCTTGTTTTAACAAGGTACGTATGACTACCTTGTTTTAACAAGGTACCCAATTTCTAACCAGTTACAGCGATGTACTCGAGCTCTGCAGTACTGCACATCGATAGTTCCTTTATTTCCCGCACGGTGGCAGCACTATATTTTATGAATGGAATTCCAAGCGAGCCATCTCATTATAATACCCCGTGAGATTTTGAAATTTTTCCGGCAGTAAACACAATGTCGCCCAAATTCATTGAAATAATATTAATAAAATATTTTTCATGAACGTTTTATTGTATAAAACGTAGACGATACCGTAATTTGATGGTTCAAAGGTGCTAGAAATCACACGAGATCAGTTTCAAGAATCCCGCCAGCTATGAATGAAATTGGGGAGCTATCGCGGGTCGCGATAGTTGAACGAGATTTCATTTTCAACCTCGCGAGTACATCACTTGACTTTGAAAGTACCCAGTTTCTAACCAGAGCCGAGTCCACATTGTTATTCTGTTCGAGTAATCATAGCCAGTTTTCGGGTTCCCCATGAATCTGGCCCGCTACAAAGTTCTTATCATCCCTAAAGTGTAGCTGCGCCAACATGTCTTCCCACTGCAGTCCCTCATATTGCCAAATTTTCTTCAGCGAATACACGGGCGTGGAGCGGAGGGGGTTGCCCTCCCGGTCTATGAACTGTGGGTCTCGTCTTTCCCGTAGTGCCTTCAAAGGATCGAAGTTTGATTTACTTTCCCAGGCCGACAGATCCGCCTGCAAGAAAACCTGAGTTTGCGCCCCATTTTATCTGATAGGAAATTACCCAACAATTATTATCGAAGGCACTACACTGGAGACACAAATATTCCCACACGACCTAAGGGAAGGCAGACCCCCTTCGCACCCACGCGCGCGCGAACGAGTTCACAGGGGTAACTAAGGTACCCTGGGAGTGGGGGCAAAGAGGCCATGCGAATGGAAATCTGTATTTGCGAGTTAGAAAAAAATCCACCAAGCGACCACCCCATCAGATTCCGAGGTGTCATCCCTCCAACAGTTACGCAACGCACCCTGAAAGGACAGGAGGAAAGCTCTTCGAATAGGAGTACATGTAATTATGTTCCACAGTCCACTTCGGCTTAGACCGATGACAACCACACAAATCGAGCCCGACGATAAAGTCCGCGTGTGTAAATTAGATGTTTGGTTTAGTATCTGTTTTTTTCCTAGACGATCTCGACGGACAGTTGGCCGCCCAATGATCGGGAGCTTGGCAAATGAAACACGGCCTAGAGCTAGAGGGGGCGCCGCGTCTGAAGCCCCTGCCCTACCCCCAGAGGGGAAATTTTGACCAGGACCACTTCCTGATGCTAACTGCGCTACCAGCCGGGATAACAACTGAGTCTGGAGAAGGGTTATCGAGGTATGCTGACCCTTTCTCTCCCGGTTCCTTGGCCTTAGTTTTCTTTAGTACTTTTCCCCATGTATCGACGGCTGTTTGGGCTTTCTTTGCTGTATCTGAACCCACCAGTTTAACGACCAGCCCGTGGAGGGGTCCGCTACCCTCGTTATCCCGGCACACCTTTAACCGCCGTTTTGTACATTTCCTTGTCTTGGTGGTCGCACGCAGCCACCGCGTCGTGCAGCACTTCCATTGCCGCCAACAATATCACGTGAGTGGACGACGCCCTTCCGGCTAGCATTCTCACCTGCGCCAAGGCTAAAGCCACGCTTCCTCCTTCTTGTGCTTGTTTAATCTTCTTCACCTCACTCTCAAGTGTCTGTAGCCTGTCGGAGTCCTTTGCCCCGGCGTCTTCACCAGCCTAAATCAATAGAACCATAATGAGTATTCGGCGCTGACAAATAAAAGTCCTTGACGTATGCGCCCCCAGCCTGAATTAGACCAACTTATTGCCAGTTCCTGCCGACAACCGGCCTCAAAAGAGAAACCGCCCAGCTCGCGGGCCCGCTTTGCCATATTAGCCAAATTAGGACCTCTCACTATTCCCGACCTACACGAAGAGGGGACGTCATCCTCGTCACGAAATGACGTACCGTTACTTGCAGTACCCGGCTCTAGGGCATGGGGTTTGTCGGGTCCCTGGGACAGCATCCTATATGATGATAGCGCACCTAGATGGTGATGATACCCATGAACACATTGGGGACCTGGTATTAATGGGCATGTAGATCTAAGCCTAAACACTGACGGTCACTTACCCTTTTAAGGGCTAGGTTCACCCATGACAATTTCCCAACATTGAAAAATGACCAGTTTCAATTTTCATAGTTCTGGTACCAAGGCACTTTATTCATTGTAACCATTCTGATCTTGGAATTATATAGGTCATGAAAATAATGATATATTGACACTTCAATTAAGCTAATTAGTAGAAACAAAGGAAACGGTGGCCTCGCGATAGGTACAAATGACACTAAAATAGGGATGCCAATGTGTTTATCAAAGTATATATACATAGATGTAAGGTATAAGTGGAATGTCAAAATTTCCGCAATGAAGCCGAAATGCATATATCTGGGGGAATGGCAGCAGTGAGTACAGTGCAGTACATTTATGCACAGAGTGGAAATTCAGCCATTTTTCATCATAGCCGACTCCCGTTTTGTGAAAGGTAGGTCATTTTGGAATGCTTCATATTGCGATCGCATATAACGATCACCAATCTACAATAGTTACTTTTAGGCCTCATATCTTCTTCGAGCTATGTTTTGAAAAGTGGACGAAACTTCATGTCCTTTTCGATGAAATTCGGGATGTAAAAGAACACGTGAAGTTGTTTACGTTGGATACAGCTTGATTCCGAGTTTGCTCCTTTTCCGCGTAATAATATTTGCACGTTCTGGCAAATAACATTTTTCCATATCGTCAGGTACCGAATTTGATTTATATTACTATTGAAAATGGGAACGGCGGCTTTATATCACAACTAGCCGTAACCCGTGAAAATCACGGGTTTGAAAAGGCAGTAGAGTGTAGGATTGGTTTTTGTGTTATGAGTGTATCGCCCGCTAACTTTGTTGATGTTACGTAACGTCGGTCTTTGGTCGATGACGTAAACACCTCGATCTCTGCCTCGCAGCACATCGTCTGCACGGACTCCTCAGCGTGACGTCATCCTACATGTATGACGTCATAGTTATCGTGACGTCATATTAAACTCTCAAATCCTTGGTAACGACCAAAAACCCGTTAAAACATAATTCTGCGAAGTTTTAACGGAAAAATCGCTTCACTATGCACAAATACATATCAAGAGGAAATCACCTGCCAAATCTGAGCCGAATCGAAGCATCACAGACGCAGTGCGGCGCCGGACAAAATTCCGGCTTAGCGTATTATAGATCGTTTTCACGACGTGCCGCCATCTTGGTTACCATGTGAATTTCGCGCATGCGCATCAGCTGGTGGGCAAATCAGGAATGCGGAAGTAAACACAGCGCGAAACTTGAATTTGACGTTTCAGCGTCCCTTGCCGATTTCGAGTCGATTTTCGTCAAATTTCGTCTTTTTTTCGCAAGGTAAATGAGGAATTATGAGTGCATACTTCTGTGCACTTGATGATCTGGCCAAAAGTCGGTATTTAGAAAAACTTACCGTGCTGGGCGCAAGAATTGATGATGACCCTCTTCACAAGAAAAATGACACCAAGTTCACAGCTTCACCAGACGGGTGGCCTGTCATGCAAATGGGGCACATTTTTTCCTATTTTGTTGACTCGCCCGGTATTTTCACCGATATTATTCTCATTTTTGTGCCCAACAAATATATTCGTCTGCTATACCGGAAGTAGGTGCATAGCGTACGATAAAATCTGAGTCACCAGCGTGTGGAGGAGGGCACCCGTTACATCTATAGATCGTTTTCACGACGTGCCGCCATCTTGGTTACCATGTGAATTTCGCGCATGCGCATCAGCTGGTGGGCAAATCAGGAATGCGGAAGTAAACACAGCGCGAAACTTGAATTTGACGTTTCAGCGTCCCTTGCCGATTTCAGTCGATTTTCGTCAAATTTCATCTTTTTTTCGCAAGGTAAATGATGAATTATGAGTGCATACTTCTGTGCACTTGATGATGTGGCCAAAAGTCGGTATTTAGAAAAACTTACCGTGCTGGGCGCAAGAATTGATGATGACCCTCTTCACAAGAAAAATGACACCAAGTTCACAGCTTCACCAGAGGGGTGGCCTGTCATGCAAATGGGGCACATTTTTTCCTATTTTGTTGACTCGCCCGGTATTTTCACCGATACAAGTGTGAAGGCGATGAGGTCTCCCTTGAAGCGGACAAGTTTGTTAGAGATGGCTTTGTGCAAACATGTTACCATTGGCAAACCCCCACCAAGAAGCACATCATAAAGGCAAAGGTCATGAGAAGCCAGTCCACGACAAAAGAACCACATCAAGCTTGGGTGGGGATTGATGAGGGTGGAAGTATTTTGAATGCACACTGCACATGTATGGCTGGGTGAGTTTGTAGTTAGTAGTTGATGGATAATTTTCTGCTCACTGTCCGTCCGCAGGCCTAGGCCCATTCTTTACCGAAAATAAATATGCCTATGCCTAGTCGTTAGGCCTGATCGTTTCTAGACTTACCGGTACTTATTAATACATTGTAAAATCACTTGAAACCATGACGATAAATTCTGATGATTGTGAAATTGAATTTATTCATGATTATTTCAGTCTTGGTGAGGTTTGTTCCCATGTTGCAGCAGTTGTTTATACAGTTTATAACATCAAGTGCGCTGCTGACAAAATCAGTCCAACATCATTGCCTTGCAAGTGGAATGCATGTTTTACGAAGAAGGTAGGTACCGGTACTCTTGTAAACTACAGCTTCTATACCCGGTACTCTTTCGTGGCGATGCCGTTTCTCCAGTCCTGGAAAAGTGAGATGTTTTCAAAGTTACACTAGAATACAGTATAAGACTTTTAGAATCACATAGTAGCCCAAAGATGAAATGAAAATTACATCGGTATATTTTTCAGGTTGTATAAGAAAACTTGAAGTCACAGCTGACTTTTTTCTTTCAGATTGAACCAGCTCGCATTGAAGAAATAGTGTTTGCAAAGGCCAAAAGAAAGCACACCCTAGCATGTGAGGTCACAACAACACACAACATTCAACAACAGAAAAACAAGTTTGATGATCCCAGTGCAATTCTGCAGAAACTGAGGAGGGTTGAACCCAAAGCTGCTGTTTTCTCCGTCACCAACCCAGAACCACCAGGACCGATTGAGCCAAATTTTCCACCCAATTTTGATGGTTTTTATGCCCTTCCCTATGACGAAGCCCTTGATATCGCCATGCATCACATTTCACTACAACAGGTCATGGCACTGGAAGAAAAGACCAGGTCACAACATCTGGAACCTCTGTGGATGCAATACAGAAAAGGCCGTATAACTGCATCTGTTTTTGGTGATGTTATGAAGACATCATTGGAACACCCATCAAAGACTACCATTAACACCATATGCCAATATACCAAGCCAAATCCTGGAATCAAAAGCTTGGTTTGGGGACGTGAAAAGGAAGAGGCGGCCGTCAAGCAGTTCACCTCCTGGTTCACCAGTAACCACTCCAATGGTGTTGTCAGAAGAAGTGGTATTGTTTTAAGTGAAAAACAGCCATATCTAGGTGCCAGCCCAGATGCTATTATAGAATGTGATTGCCACGGAACAGGAGTGTTGGAAGTCAAGTGCCCCTTCTCTCATAAGGACTTGCACCCATGCAGTATCAGTGACAAGTACATCAGCCCCCACACATGCTTGGGTGTGGTCTCTATTTGCAAGTCATTTCTGCCAAGTCAACATAAGTACTACTTTCAGGTACATCTCCAGAATTCACAAGCGGGGTCTTTTTCAAGTGGAACTTTACAATCTGAAACTCCAGAAAAGACTGAGCTGAAACCCGAATGTAGAACTAACTCCTGTGTAAACTCCTGTGTAAACAGGATGAGTAGTAGGCCTACACTCGGGTTTCAGCTCACTCTTTTCTGGAGTTTCAGATTGTAAAGTTCCACTTGAAAAAGACCCCGGTTGGGGTTGAAAATTCGTGAATTCTGGAGATTGACTTCTTGCTTAATATCATTTTGTGTGTCAATTTTGTGCTATTCTGCATCTTGGACTTTCAGGTTCAAGGGCAGATTGCCATATGCGGGGCAAGTTTTGCTTATTTCGGTGTCTGGACAACCAAAGGAATGCACATCGAAAAGATCTTGGCGAATCCAACCCTGTTCTACACAAAGATGGTGCCCAAATTTGCCCAGTACTTCAAGCAGATAATTCTACCAGAGTTATCAAAACCAGCCATTGCATCAGCAACTACATCAACGTCATCAAATGATGAACCACATCCATCTACCTCAAAGCAGAATCACCATTGCATTTGTGGCAAGCCTGATGACTTCGATGACATGATCGGATGTGACGGAGAGAAGTATCCAGTTCAGTGGTACCACATGGTTTGTGTCAATGTTGATGATGATCTTCCATCTGGTGACTGGCTTTGCCCAAGATGTACCCAAGAATGAACAGCCATGAATGGTCTGATAGAAAGTTCGTGTCTCAAAACAGTGTCATGGGATTGTTCCTCATGCACTGTCATGACTGTTTTGGAGACTTAAACAACTGGATGTCACAGAGAATGTGGCTAATAAATATTTATCATTAGCAACAGATCTTGTGTTGATACTTACATTTAGCTAGCTAGAACTGGTT
Source organism: Notospermus geniculatus (assembly GCA_002633025.1). NCBI lineage: Eukaryota > Metazoa > Nemertea > Pilidiophora > Heteronemertea > Lineidae > Notospermus > Notospermus geniculatus. The sequence continues at coordinate 35,519 of NMRB01001020.1, read as the reverse complement.
TCACCATGTTTGTGAGGGCACAACATACTGTGACACTCTTGTCTAATGTGGCATCCATTGGTTCAGATGGCCTCTGTAGAAGAGAGATGGGGATTGGTCCTTTCAACATCCTATAATATCGGCACTTGTTGATGATTTTTTCCACATGTATTCGAGCTCGTGAATACAACCTCGATACTTCAACTTCCTTCCGAGAGAGCTGCTTCCTGCCCTTGGTAAATGCTGGCATAATCAACTTGATACCCTTTGAACTGCATTCATCTCTAATGAGGAAACCACGGTCAGCTAGTAGTCCATCATTCGGATGAAGCTTGTCTAGCACGCCACTATTCAGTGTTATGCGCTTATCACTAGCCCTTCCACCCCATGTTTTTGAAACGTGTGTTATTGACCCTGAAGGACTCACACCAAGGAGTACCTTGGCGGTGTTGTGTGACTTGTAATTGCTATAGGTCTGTGCACGTGCCTTCAGAGAATCAGGTCTCTCAATGAAGATCTCAAAGCAATCCAAGACAACCTTGACGTCCTTCAGAAATCGATTCCTAAAAACTGGAGGCAGTTGCATTGGAATGTCATGTGGTGGCCAAATAATGAGTCCACCGAGTGTCTTGTACAGCACATCCAGCCAGTAATGAAACTTCCGCGATACAGTTGACAGAGAAATACCTTGCCTATATGCCATGTCTTGGTGCAGTAAATTCAGTCGAAATTTAGAAAGTACCATACAAATTTCGTCTTTCTTACTACCTTCATCAGTGTCATGGATATGTCCACTTTGTTCTAGAAGATGCTCAATCAGAACATTCAGAGTATCCACGGGCAAGCCTGTATAAAATTTACACCTGTCTGTATCCTGCATATTTTTTCGAAAGATAGACATCTTCCCTTCAGCTGACAAAGCTTATCATTGAGGACTGTATTTTCATGTTGCAGATCTTCAATTTGTTGAGTGAGGGAACTAAGTTTTTCTTTCACTGAACACAGTTGGAGTTTGAGACATTCATTCATTGCGGTGACTGTTATTACATGCTCTTGGATGGAAGGAATCTGGCTGTTGAACATCGAAACTTCTGTTTGTACTCCCTGAGTTTTCCAAATCTTTATAATAGGTTCTGTTTGGCAGGACACTCCAGAAACATCTTTCATCGTTTGTATGCATCCTGGAAAACAATGTCACAGAATTCAAATTGATAAAATCCAGGCCTGGAAATCCTTGAAAATCAGTGAAATTACCAAGATGTCCTGGCATTTTCTATGTATCTTGAAATTTTGTGTTTTCCATGCCAGAGTGTCTTGGAATTTTAATTTGCCATTCCTAACATGGTAATGTCATGGAAATTTGGGAGACAGGAGGTGTACAAACCATGATCTTTGGAGGCAGAATCTGGATGAGTCTGATCTTCATGAACTCCTTGCCTTGCTTCATGGCGATTAAAGCGTTCAAGCCTCTGCTCCATAGTCCGTGTTGAGGCTGTGTGATGATACCTTGCTGAGTGTGCCATGGGAAGGTTGATACATGGGACATGGTCTGGATGTACCTCATCAAATCTGCGTTTCCCTAAAAGAATAAAAGTATGCCTTTATTCTGCATTCCATTCATGCATTCAAATGTTTCCATCATTTACAAATCATGCCACATGTAGGCGAACGTACGACTATCTGATCAGCACGGTAGATGAAAAACGTCAGGCCAGGGTATACAATAGGCCTAGGCCTAAACCATTTCAGCAGTTCTCAACTAGGCTAGGCCCAATGAACTATTTTCTCGGCCTGGCCCTTGGCCTACTCACACTGACAGTGACACTGTCACTGAGCATGCCGAGCTAGGCCTAGGCCTGCTGCTGATCGAACAAGCTGTGTCTGTGTGTCAATAGAGAGGTTTCGCACCCGCACGTTTAGGCAACCGACTACATTTAGGTCATCAAATTTTGCGGTCTAGTGACGTGTACACAAACGGTTAGAGAAGACATTATCCGTAGCGAGTTCACTATGCGTCAAGAGAAAAACGGTTTGCAAATGCAACGTATTTTTATCAGAACCCTCATCCAACGGTGATCGCTATTCTTTGTTATCACTTTCAGAAGGATTCCTTATACAAACCACGTTTAACATTTTGTATGTTTTTGTTTGGATCATCTTTTATTAAGCTTTTTGGTTGTGAATCAAATCCGTGTAAAAAGCGCTGTTTCCATTGAATGCCGTGCGGCCAGTATGGGTCTTTCGCAATTGAACGGTTTGCTGAATATTCACTTTTACGTCATCATCTTGTGAGCAGTTGTTACGTGTGCACAGACACTAAATGAAGGCCTATACACTAGCCGGTCACAGTTCACGGGTAACAAGCACGGTACGCGCAAGGCGAGTACGGTTTGTAAGATATCCTGGTTAATGGTCATAGACAAAAATTGATGAGAAGGGCGTCCGAAAAAGCGCTCCAAATCACTCATTCGGTTTGGATAGTTAAATCGCATTAAAACCATACATCACGCATAGCCATAAATTAAAGTGATGTTTGATATTTAGCAATAAAAAATTATCTTTCGCCGCCGAGGGGGGGGGGGTTGAACCCTCAGACCACTCCCCCTCTGATCCACCCCTGTAAATTTCGAAGGACGAGTATATGAAATCGTCATCTTCGTTATCGAGTGCCATTTGTAGGAGATCCATGATCAAATCTCTCGCAAACACATCACACAATACAAGCGCAGTCGGCCTTCTCTCGGCCGACTCGTGTCACTCGAGTGGAGTCAAAACATTACTTCGCCTTTGCCTAGGAACTAACCGTAAACACCTATAGGTCTTTACGGATAGTTCTTAGGTTTAGGCTATAGACGCGTCTCTCTGCGAAACCGCTAAAACGTAACCGTTTCATCGGTTACGGTTACGTATAACTAAATGTAGTCGATCACCTAAACGTGAGGGTGCGAAACCTCTCTATTATTGCTGATGACATCGACGAATTGTCGAATATATGATGGCCAGGGGTTTCATTCAACACTTTTAAAAAGATATACCTTAACATTACCTACCTGACACAAAATGCAGCGAGCAAACACGACACCCATACAAACGCTCGTCATCTTCGAGCTGGAGGGCCTGCAACCAACGCGCTCGTAATGACGGAAATTCGTCTTCGTCTGGAATTCTGTGCCAGCTTAAGCCATTTCCCTTGACAGCGCGTGACTTACACCCGCTGACAACACAAGTTTGCACCATTTTATCAGGGTTTTGGGGGGTTTATGCCATAAAACACGATGAGAGACGCTGAGTCAGCTGTCAAACGTCAAAATCGGCGTTCACTTCCGTGTTTACATTTTGCCCACCAGCAAATGCGCATGTGCGAGTTTCCTATGAGTCGCTAAGCAACGCGGTGACGTGAAAACGATCTATATCACAGGACGGGAAGATTGTAAGGCTGGTCACGAAGCCTTGGGTGAAACCTTATTTTTTCCGCAGCGTAGGTCTGTCTAATTGCAACCTCAAAGCTAAAATACCTTCTATATTTCCAGATTTGAAGGAGCTCCAGTTCCACTGACCTTTTACCACGATGGTGCTCATAACGCCACCTCATCGGATCCGTCGTATCTGTCTGGGATGCATCACCTTCACAGCTATCGCTGTTGTATTCTTTGTGTTTGTAAACCATACCAGAAACACTGCAACTATCAACCTGCCCAATACGGAGAAGCCTATTCGCAAGCGTTTCGTCAGTTCAAATACGAAAGACAGTGACTCAGTGTTGGCGAGTTCATCAGAAAAAAACTTGGCGATAGCAAAGAAAGCTGAGATAACAACAGCAAAAGAAGATGCTTCTACACCAGGGACTTACAGTGCAAAAAGCAAATTTAAGGTCAAGGACGATGTGCTGACAAATCGTGACCCTGTGTATCATTCGAGGTCGATGCCGCGGCTAAACAACCGGGAACCAAGTGAAATAAAGGGAATCAAGAAAAAAAATCCATATTGAAAAGCCAGAAGCATAAAGTCTTGGCTACAGACCTTAATCAGGAACAACGCTTTTCGGTTTTTCGAGAGGAACAGCGTAGTCGAGACGTTCAGGGTGCTGTGGCGCCTCATCAACCCAAACCCACTGGCCGTCCAAAAATGTGCAACAAATGTTTCCAACCTCGGATATCATATCTTATCAACCCAAGTCACCTTTGTAAGCATGCCGAGAACACCATTATACTTTTGGTGATAGTTTATTCCGAACATTCACATAAAGAAAAACGAATGATTATCAGAGAAACATGGGGAAGCGTTACCAATAAAAATATTGGCGTAGTTCGCCTGGTGTTTGTTCTCGGTGATATTGCTGATTATGATATGAAGGCCAAGACTAGGCTGGAAGCTACAAGGTACGTGGATATTTTAATAGGTGGTTTCGAAGAAAGTTTCAGGAATCTGACTCTGAAAGCGGTCATGAGTCTGCATTGGGCGACTGATTATTGCTCGACAGCAAAATACTTTATGAAAACGGATGACGATATGTGGGTCAATATCCCACTGTTTCTCTCAATGGTGATAATATACAGGAAGTCAACTTCCAGATTTTGCAAATTTTCGACCCCAACCGGGGTCTTCTTCAGGCTGGCACTTAACAGTACAAGACTCTAGAATAGACTGAGCTGAGTCCCTGGAGTAGATCTAAATATCCCTGCAAACAAGATGAGTGAGCAATTAAGAAATGAATAGGGTCCAAGCCCCACAAGGTTGCTGGACCTGAAAGGGTGTCTGTAATAAATGGATGGCTGGTTGAGCTGAAAGAAAAGAGATTAATAAATTAAGGCAAGTGTGAATTCCTATACAAAACATGGCTTGTGTAATTAAGAAAGCCGACGGATGGCTACAGAAGACAAAAGAGGCATTGTAGGCCTAAGCTAAAGCCTGCACACTCTAAAAAGTGTGAGAGTTGTGTGTCAATTTTAGTGCTATTTCTTTGGATGTTTCTCTCAATGGTAAGGCACTTTCCGTTAAAGCAAGCCGTGGGCGGGGTCTGCTGGATAGAGCCATGGCGCCCGATTCGCAATCGGCAGGACAAATATTACGTTTCTGAGCTTGATTACCCTGGTGAATTTTATCCGGCTTTGTGCGTCGGCGCAGCTTACATCATGACTTTGCAAACTGCCAGGGATATCTATCGAGTCCATGTTAACATTCCCTTTTTCTTTCTCGAGGACGTGTACGTTGCTCTTTGTCGTGATCATCTCGGTTACGATGTGGTGCCCTTGCCTCGCTTCTATCATAATAAGGAACCGTTTAGTGTTTGCCACTATCGTACGAATGTCGTGACCAGCCACATGGTAAGCGACGATGAGATTCGACGAGCCTGGTCTCAGGAATGTACCCTAACACCAAGCGACCCAATCAGTGATTTTTTCAGAAAATACCCAAGCCTGAGCGCGAGGCATACCCGGCATCAACATTCATTACATCAAAAATAGATATACAGTAAGGACCTGATTTACTGGTGGTTGCTATAATATTCTACGTCCGGATCAGAGGGGCCCAGAAAAGGAGAGTAGGCTTAGGAACGAAGCCCAGTTTACAATAACAAGTGAAGCATTAGCCCTGTTTACACTACATAAAAACTCGCGTCTCACCCTAGCTTTTTCTGTCTACGCCTGTTAAAAGCGTGGGTCTAATAGACCCGGGGATGAAAAGCCCGGGGCTTTCATGTTGGAACCAATATTCTCCACCCCATTGGTTGGAAGATATTCAAGATAAACTGCTGTCCATTTGCGTTTGGCCATGAGTGTACCTATAATGGGCCACGTATCTTACCGTTTAACTTTCATATTATGATAGAGTTGATGCTGTCGCTGAGTTTACCGTTCTCTCTAGTCATTTCCCTGGCCACCACAAGTACATGTAGGTGATTTAGCTTAATTCTACACTCGGCCCCAGTGTGTATCCGACGTCCCGGTCTCCTACACACTGGCACTTTTGGGGCTCAAAAGCCGTGAACACCACTAGATGGCACTCCACTGGGTCCAGCCAATCACCACGCTTTCTCACTCATAATACCCGCGAAAATCCCGCGAACCTGAGCGAAATGAGAAGCGCCCGTGCCCGTGCTGCCACCACGCGGTCTTCATGACTGGTAATCTCTAAAAGAGCCAGACGCGGAGTAGTAGAGAGGCAGAAACCCAAAATGGCAAAATCAAAATCATTTTGTAGTACAGAATGGCATCCATCGTGGATAGTTGGCCCATGGAGTGCGACTTACCGAAAGGGATGAGCCCGTGGCGTCTGGCAAGCGAGACTAGCTTAATTCATACTTGTAGTAAAATTTGCTGTCGGCATATTGGGTTGCATCCATCTGACCATCCGAAACGGCGTCAAACAGGTGACACTTCCAAATCACACTCTGGTGTCCAAATGCACTACAGGCCAATGTTCCACTGCAGAGACTTCCGCACTGAATTTCCGATTTCACCTCTCTCACGGTTCTAATCAACTTTCCGTCAGTTGGGGTTGAAGTGTACACCGCATAATTGGCACGATTCATTGCGATTACGTCGGCTGTAAAGAGATAATTTAATTCGCCAAAATTGCAGCCCCCCGTGTGGCGCAATGCGTAGAAGAAAGTGCACCGTACAGTGGTGTCACCTAGCATCATGCGTGCGTGCCGTCTACCGTATAGTAGTGTTAGTATATAATTCGTAATAATTAGTGTTAGTATATATTATAGTAGTGTTTTATATAATTCGCTCGATAATTAACGGGTATGTCTATTTTTGATTCGGTATTGGACCGAATTCACAAAAAAACGAGCATTTGCTTTTTCTGGGATTTTTCTTGAAGAGGTATTAATTTATAAAATTTCGCTTTTGCTTCATAGAACAAGCAACTCCCTATAAGAATTAGCAGAAGCTTTGTCTTGCGAGCATTAGTTTCATCAGAGAGAAAATCTTGCTTGGGTTTATGAGAAAAGGTCATTAGGTTAAGCAATTGATTATGAATATGTTTGTGAGCAAAACCTTTGTCTTGTGCTTCTCTTTAACATGCAAAAGCTTTGCCTTGGGGCTTTGGCTTGTAAGCTTTTGCTATGTTTTATAAATTCGGCCCAATGAGGCGTCGGTGAAATGACTGAGTTTGCCATGCCCGCGTCATTGTTGGCAGACATGTTTATCAATGCCTCCTCATTTGTCTACTCCGTCCCCCTTTTGTTGGGAAGCATTGGCAAATGGGGGGGGGGGCACTCAAATATTATACGTCGGCATTACTGATCCGGTATCGTTTTCGGCATGTTCGGGAGGCTCGCAGTGGGAAATTTTGTCTGCCAGGTGTACGCAGTTGAGGGAGTCCGAGAAAATTGCATTCCTTTGCGTGTTGACATATGATTACATGTATGATTTATGCAAAGTTCAATCTTTAAAAACATTCGCAATATATATAAGTGTTTAGTAATGGGTCATGCAGTATTTGATAGATAATTGCACTAAAAATGCGGGCATGCGCCGAAACGTCCATCGACTTATCTGTGTTCGTCCGTATTCAAGTTCATCGTGTCATAGCAGGGGAGCCAAAGGCCAAAATTGTGCAAAATAAGGCTTTGAGGTTGCACCAAAAGGTATACAATTGCTGTTAAAATTTTTTGGTAGGTGTATCTATTCTACATAAGACTCAGGACGGCATGGAGAAAACGCGGAATTCAACGGAATTCCGCTAGACATAATTTGGTGGTCTGCAGTTTATACAGTACTATTAACTGGTGTGAAACTAGTCACATGGATCATCCCCTCCCGCCCCTCCCCTTCTCTCTTATCATATTGGCACTAGCCTAGATACGAGGTAGCAAGGTGGTTGGGCTTCAGAAACAATGCCGCTGTGGCCGCATTCCAACTGCTTTGCTTGGCCTTGTTATTTCATTATTATTATACCCTACATGTGTTAAGGCCAGTGCATAGTTTATTCCATTGTTAAAAGCTATAATTACAGTTTCGGATTCTTGGCGGATTTCCGTGGAATTCCGCGTACTGACTTTATCATTGGACTGCGGGTGGCCGTGGCTTTGTACAGGGGCAGGGGGACCAATATACAGCTAACTTCTGAACTGTTGGATTTAGACTCTATAAATGTATTACTAACAGATAGAAACATGGGGACAGTGAATCAAACAAGCATGGTCTTAAATATTTTCAGTTGGTACATAATAAGAAAGTGCAGTTTTAATGTAAAATTACACAAAATGGGACAAAATACCCCAAAAAGTGATTTCCACCTGCCAAAAGCAATTACGAACATCCTTGGCAGATTCAGAGGCACCATGTTTCTATCTGTTAGTAATACACTTGTAGAGTCTAAATCCAACCGTTCAGAAGTTAGCTGTACATTGGTTCCCCTGCTCCTGTACAAAACCAAGTGTACCAGTCAATGATAAAGCCAGCACCAAAACTTCAAAACGGTCCATTTTACAAGCGTTCGCAAGAGAGATGACTCAGCAGTACTCCCAATTCTTACGTAGAATAGATATACCTACCAAAAAATGTTAACAGCAATTGTATACCTTTTTGTGCAACCTTATTCACTATTTGACCTGCTTGGCTCCCATACTAGTCAGGACGTTTTTGCATGTATCCTGTTTCAAAACAAATGTAAACTAGTCTGCCTCATACCGATATATTAATAGTGATTTAAATCATCAAAACAGTGCTAGCTTTGAAGTCCGGTCGAGTCATCCTGAAAACACCGTGAAATCTTCCCTAGAAAATACAGTAGTACGGTATCAGCTTAGCAGGAAAACTATTATATTGACAATAA
>NMRB01001019.1:229065-239173 GCA_002633025.1 Notospermus geniculatus | reverse complement strand
GGAGGGGGGGGGGGTCATGTTATCCTGATCTCCACTCCCAAATTCTCATCTCCTACAAAAAAATACGGGTCCCCCCTTGCATCCCTCGCTCGTAAACGTCTGGGTACGGTATTTAACAATTTTTGGAAAAGTAATACCTTTTTGATTTAGTATGGTATTTTTTAGGATCATAGGCCTATTATATGTTTTATTTTGACAAGACGGGACACACGAATTTCATGCCTAGACCAGTACCTTACAAATTTGTTAAGAATGTTGTCGGCAGGTTTGATAAAAGGTGTGATATTGACTTTCGATTTAGCAATCATGCCCAGGCAAGAAAGAAAGCATTCAAGACTTTTCATGTCCTTTGTCTTTGGATTGAAGGGTTAGGGTTAGGGTTATGGTAAATAATTGCCTAGATCAGCTTGTTGTTAAAACAACAGTTTCTTGTAAAATAAAAATGAATGGATAAGGCATTCAGGTCTTGGACTCCAACCTGGGAGCACAGATGCCAGATTAGGGATTCCAATCTGAGAGCTACATGTATGTACATGTGTGTGTGTGCCTGAATTGTAAGGAGCTTGAAACCAGCCTTTGGAAATAAATCAGCAGAAGGAATTCCATTTTCAGTTCGAACTTTATTGCACCAACTAATGACCCCAAGATATACATGTACAACACACAGATACCTTGCCAATTAAATGATCAATCTTTGTAGTATTGTTTGTTTATTTACCATTAAAGAAGGAATTTCGGATGGGCATACTTACCTGAGCAAAAACCAATGGACGGAGACCGCAACCGTTCTGCTTTTTTTCAGTCTGAAGAAAACGTCCTCTTTTCTTTCCATACGACCCGCCATTGCGTATGTCAACATTGAAATGATAAAATAGGTCACTTCACTTCCCTCTTCTTTCCTCAGAACGCGATCAATACTTACTACATGTATTGATATCTGTTGATTGTATCAACCTCTTGACATACATTTGTTTGGCATGTACACTCATGGACAGCAGTTTTTTCAAAATTTCTCAAAAACTGTCCAAAGATGAGATCTCTACCTGATGTGGATGATAGCTTATCTTCTCAGCCATTCAACAATGCCAAAAGTGAAAAAATCTACCAAATACTGATTTTGATGTAAACAATTTTGTTAAGTTATGTTTTTCCCTACTTTCTTATTCCAACGATTTTCCTGAAAAAATTCATATCACTTTGTTCCTCTTTCAAAGGTCATTCCAAATATGCCTTGGTTTTCTAAAAATTCAAACAATGTGTTTTTTGGCCACTTTTATTGGAATAATTTGGCCCGTGCATAAGACACCTCTGACCTAGCCCCTGAGGCACCTGAAGGCCTTGTTTTGCTGATGGTGCAATATAACAAATGTGGCCGGCCCACATAATTCAGTTGTATTGTTGTGGGTAGGCTATAATCTTGTTTACACTACATAAAAGTCCGGGCTCAGCACGGGCTTTTTGCGTTTACACCTACATTGTGTGAATCGCCGTGTCTAAATAAAGCCCGGGCCTTTAAAACCCATACATGCCGCGTACATGCTCAAGAAGCCCGGGCTTACTTCAGACCCGGGCTTCGAAAAATCCGGGCTTTTTCAGACAGGTGTAACCAAGGCTTATATACCATGTTTACACTACATAAAAGTCCGGGCTCAGCACGGGATTTTTGCGTTTACACCTTTGAATATCTACCCGAAGGAAATAATCAATTTTAATGAAATTTCACACAGCTCTAGGAAGGCCATTGAACATTTGTTAGAGAGGTTAAAAAAATTCTAATGTGTGTGTCTCGAGAAATCTTGCGAGACGTGAAAGACGCGAATGTCGCCTCTGCTCCCACTTGAAGTCGCACGAAAAATAGGCCTCTGTATGAATGCGCCCAGAATAGCCAGATTCATGCAAATCGATGAAATGGCATATCTATCCTAATATTTGTCCCTAACACACTTGCAAATGACACTCACTTTAATAATACCATCAACGGTGCCCTCACAATCCACCCCAAACCATAGACACGGCGATTCTATTAAAGAAATCTTTTAAAGTCACATGTGACCTTGGCGCTACTTAGCCCCAAGAGGCATGTCGAATGCCTAATCGTGGGAGGTGTATTCTCTGTGTTAAGATATAAGACCGACCATAACAATCACCTTTCCCATCAGCCAATCATTCTACTCCTTAGTGAGTAACAGGTCTTCTGATTGGTTCCCACGATTAGGCACTCGCCAGTGGTGCCAATGTCAAGGTAACGGGAATCCAGCAGCACTGCAATTTAGCGCCTCCTCCTCAAGAAGAGTGCGCGCCAGCAGAATCGAATCCGAAAAAGGAAAGTGTCCACTTCAATTGTCGTGAAAAGCATAAAACCTGACCGTGTTTTTGGAGCGGGGCTGCAAAATGAGCACACGGACAATCATCGTGACATCATTTTGGATTTCGGTGCCTCGAATCGGATTCCGACGAATCTGTAATAATGTTTTGTGTACGTGTTGAGCGCATGCCAAGAGATTGAGAAGGGCATGTTCTTTTTCGGAACATTTTTCCCGACTAACATTTCATTACCTTACAGATGACTGATTTTGTGCATTGATTACTGTTTTCATGCTGATTTTGAACATTTTGCAAAAGTCCTTTAATTGTTTTCCTAAATAACGCAGTTGATATATTTTCCAATGCCATTATCTAGTTCCGGAAGTATAATTATACCTAAAAACCTGAAGTTTTTGTGAAAATCAGTCATCTGTAGGGGAATGAAAAATTATCCAAAATAGAGAACATTCACTTCTGGGATCTCTACTAGAAAGTGCATGAGGAAGACCCCGGTTGGGGTCGAAAAGTTGCGAAATTCGGAGACGAATTTACTTTTACTATCATTTTGTGTGTCATTTTTTGTTCTCTATGTTGGATAACAAATTCAAATACCAATTCAAATTCATATTTATTCACTCTCAGACCTTTACGTAAGGTATTTGAAGAACATAATAGGCCTACTTAAAAATAATACAGGTAACGGACGGAAGTGATTTACAGAGGAGGGTTAACCCAAACTGGTTACAATAGTACATGTATTACAGAAGTCAGAGAGTCTAATTAATTTAGTTCGAGATTTGATATTCATAATTCTGTGGAAGTTGATAATACATTATTTACCCGAGGATTTCCTATACATAGCCTACTCCCGTCTCTACCTTGATCCCCGGAAGTTGGCAGGGTGGCCCTTTCAAATTCTATTTCAAACATCTGTTGACTTGACCAGTCAGAAGCAGGTATCGATTGGTGCGAGGTTGACCTACATAATCAACCTCGTACCCGGATTGTCTGTGATTGGTCAGTCTAGTTGAATTTGAGATTTAGTTGAGCACAACGCAGGATTGAATTCGAATGGAAGAATGCATGGTGGCCTATTTTGGTGTGCGCGAGACTGTTTGACTTCGGAAATAGAATTTGAAAAGGGATACCCTGCCAGCTTCCGGAGCTCAAGGTAGAGATGGGAGTATTGCTGGGGGCTTACATTGAAATAAGGGCATTTCATAAGAAAATGGAATTCATCAAGAACATCAGTGATAATAGGGAGTTTAGGAAATCGTTAACATTACGACAACGTTACATGTATTTTTCATACTGCGAATTGACCATATTATATATTGCATTTTCGGTACAAAAAATGACGTTGTCGTAAAGTTAAGGTTTATCGTTTGATTTCTTGAACTCCCTATAAAAAAGAGTCAGCGCATTCCTCAATCTGGCCCACCCGAGTTGTTGTTCCGCCTTTCCAATGGCTCAATTAAAATCTCTGGCACCAGCTGACCACATCACTCTGCAAAAGACCTTTTGTGGTGGATACTGCGCCTTTAAACTTTTCCGGTGTGACATTTATTGATTTTCTAAGGTACTTTTGGTCATACGGATTTAGGCCTATTTATTGATTGGAGTGAGGTAATTGTTTGCCATGCTGTTGTGGGGAATGAGGTACCGGCTTTTTGTATATGTTGAGTGTTCTGAAGTTGTCAGGGTCTTTCTTCTCCACACGCCTAAAGGCGGTGACAGACTGGTCCGTGTACGATCCGGTCCGCTGCTCCGCTTGAATCACTTTCTACTCATTTCCTTTTGATGTGACAGACTGGTGCGTATCCGACCCGACACGGCACGTTAACCCGCACCGAATCAACCGGGTGGGCGATTTTTACGGACATTATTCCTGTTAATCCTATTATTCCCGGTCGGACGAATCGCTTCCTTCTTGACAGGCGACAGTGGCTAAAATGACAGTGTGCTGTGTCGGACACGTGCTGGACGGATACGTATCGCACACGGAACGGACCAGTCTGTCACCGCCTAAAGCAAGGTTCATTGGCACACGGATCCGACACGAATCCGATACGAGTCCGACCCGGTTTTAAAAAAATATCCGTACGGAAAACGGATGTCCGTGGTCAGTTTCCGCATCGTGCATTCACTGGCGTGCGTCTTGCCGTTCAGCAGGAGGAGGATGCTGTTACCGCACTCTGTGCATACAGCAATGAATCATGAACAGATATTGCAGTGCTATTCACTTTATGTCATGTATAAAAGAACCGACTGTAATGAAAAAGCCGTGTGACGAAACGATCAGATACCGTTCAAAACAGGGCTTCACACTGTGAACTTACTATCACCTCGCCCCACGATAATCGCTATCGGCGACCATATATTGGCAATTTTTATTGCATCGTTATGGTGTGGGCGAGTAGGGTCCAGGCGTAGCTGTTGGCGCGCCAAGTCCATCAATTTTTCGCTTTCTTCAGTGGAAATCGGAGGCATCTTGAGCGAACTACACACTGCCGTGTACGGAAAAAACGGACGAATCGCTACCTGGACCGATTACAGAAAACGGACTGCAGTGGAACCCAGTCTTCCGCATAAGAATCGGACGCCAATGAACACACTAATGTTATAACCATTTGACCGATTTTTTTGCGGACCGGATACGTGTCGGACACGGACCAAATCCGTGTGCCAATGAACCTTGCTTAAAGCAAGGTTCATTGGCACACGGAATTGGTCCGATTCAGGTCCGCAAAAAATCTATCAAATGGACTTCAGCGTTGTCGTATCCGGAAAACTAGGGGCAAACGGACTGGAAACGGATCGGATCCGTGTGCCAATGAACCTTGCTTTAAGCTAAGCGCACATGTCCGACAAAAAGCCTTCCGAAATGTGTACGTTTACCGGATCCGTTCACCGGATGCACTTTAACGCACGGCCAAACCGCGCACATGTATGCGTTAAAATTCGCAGCACCGGCGGATGTCAGTTTTTCCTTCACTGGGAAAATCGAAGGGTTATCCCAAAATTACGTCATTATATAAAAGGAATTCCTTCCGAATACCGGACGGCAACAATTATTTTTGACGGATGAATGGAACACGTTCCATTCGTCCGATATCGCATACGTTACTCAATTCGTTCCGGATGATAATAACGGCCATGTGCGGTGGCAAGTGTCAATCAGTGTGTCCCATTTCAATCCGATAAATCCGGTAAACGTATACATTTCGGAAGGCTTTTTGTCGGCCATGTGCGCTTAGCTTTAGGGGACAGTTGGTCTCCCCTTTTGCTGTTTTGTGTGCTTTCTGGTGGTATTTTGTCATGATGGGGGATGTTCAGCTAAACTTCAGGTAAGCCTTTCCCTTGGCGACATGCATGGCAGACAACACCCCTTTCTTAACCTTTATATCCCCTGAGTTTTCTGCGCCCTAATGAGGGTTATAACCCAAACCCAAGCCTACTGTCTCGCGTCAGGTCCCTGTGGTTCAGTCGGGTTTTCCTTTCAGAATAGCTAGGCCTACAGTAAAGGCGGTGACAGACTGCCGCGCAAGCAACGCGTCGGGAAAGTGTTCAACCAATCAGGGAGGCGGTAACAGTACACGGACCGAAACACCTACCGAAGAATCTGATTGGTGAACGCCTGCGTAGCGTACCTAGTCTGTCACCGCCGTCTTGATGGTTTCGAATTAAACATGATTGTCAGTAGGCCCACCACACATTGGTCACTATCTATATATTAATAGCGTAACGCGATTTCTGTCATTTTCCGTTTCTTCTCCGATACCACCGAACGGATTGCCGTGATTTTCCACATACACATGCTTCGGGTTTGTTCGAAGACATTCCTCCCACTTTTATTTGCAATATTTCAAAAAAAATCACATTTTATTCCACTTTTATTCCCGTTGCTATCACGATACCGACCGCCAGCGCGCGCCATCTATCGTTAATTAGACACACCACAGGAGTAAAAAAAAGACGTTTCATAACATGGTGCATGTGCACGTTTTACAATGCATTGAAGCACAGGTTGTATTGTCTTCGAGGCTCAGGGCTACAATTATACACTACTGTGGGTAAAGTCGGCATTGTTTTTGGGCACCGATAGGGCCCGGGCGATAGGGCCATCATCATCATGTTAAATCATTCCTCAGGATTGATGACGCGATGATAGCCTGCATTCTGATTTATTCTGGCCCTTTCACACAGGGGTTGCCTATTCCACGACAATCAATAGGCCTACATCCCAAGGACAAACATTTCATTTGGGCATATTCCTCCAAAATCCAGTTTTCTCTCACGGCAAACTTGCGCTCTCTAGAGCCCGGTCGTACCACAACATATTCGCGTCAAAGTAGGCCTAATTCAGACTCGGACACAACGTCAAATCGGGGACCGCACACTTAGATCTACACCGTTACCTTCAAAGAGATCTTTTCAGGGTCGGATCCAGGGGGCCGTGTGGGGCGTACGCCCCCCCCCCCATTTTTTGGCAGAGAAAGGTTTTTCTAGCAAGAAAAATTAAATCACATAAAAATTTGAGTAGTATTTTGCTCTCATGCAGATGCCAGGAAAATGCATCTAAAACCACTTATTTAAATTGTCATATTTTTCTGGGGTGAGCTTCTCACTCCCAGTGCTCACCACCTCCGTCGAGCTACGCCCCCTTTTCTGTCAACTCAGGATCCGGCCCTGCTTATGAAGGTAATATTTTACAACCAAGACATCACAACGCCATCGGACAGCTCACGACCAAGTGTAAAGGGAAAGAATGTCCTAGGAAAAACTGTCCGGGGAACAAAAGATCCTATTGTTACATTCTAATCTCTGACAATTGGTTTCTATACGCATGGCGCTTATTCCGTCATTCAACAATAGAAGTGGACACTTTTTACAGGGGGGGCACTTTTTACTGCTACACCTGGCCAAAACCGTGCGTAGCACGGGTAATTGCTAGTGGTTGTTTATTCAAATAAATCACGTCGGTATTATGAACAGACGTTTGTATGTTATACTAGTCTGAACTTCACAGGAAGCCAGTGAAGGTCTCTGAGCACAGTGCAATGTGCTTTTGATTTTTTGGTCCGAGTCAGTGCAGCATTTTGCACTTGTAAAATCCAGTCACCCGCCTCGGTTGCCATGGCGATTTCGCGGCAACGACGTAATGCTGCCAAGGTCGGGTAGTTGACACATGCGCACTGCGCTCAGGTAAGCGGGCTGGATTCTCGCTGTTCCGACTGGCGGAATTCCAACCAAACGGCGCTCGGAAAAAATTGCAGTGTCAAAGGGGGCTTATGTCACTACCAACACAACATACGGTGTAATCAAAATTCTCTGACTTTATATAAAGCCTCTGCCTGCAAAAGGGGACATAACTAGAAAACCAATACATATAAATGATATTGTTTAACAAAATCCTTACATATATACATATTGTAAACGGTATTGTTTGAAAGATCTCAGCTTTTGTTTCTTTAAATTGTATCTTTAAATTGTATCTTTAATTGTATCTTTAAATATACCTCACATTTCGTTTTTCCATTCTTTTTACTTTCTTTTACAAGCGAAATTATATGTACATTCTCATCACCGGTATTGAAACGTCTCTATAATTGTACATGTATGAACTGGACTGCACTGTTTCGTTATTCAATATTCTATTACTCCTGTTTTTCAAAACAATCTACATGTATTTATACATTATATATCAAAACGAGGCTTAAAAATTCTCCGTTTTCTTTTCTTGTTTGATTTGTGTCTCACCCCAAATGATTTTCTTCTGATAAGGGTGTTATTTTCAAGATTTTGATTTCGGCCTAAAATGATTTTCTTCTGATAAAAGGGGTTATTTTCAAGATTTTGATTTCGGCCTCAATTTTGGTGGCGTAATACATGTATTTTTCATTGCCCCCCCCCCCCCCGTTTGCCAATGCCCAAAACGAAAGATTGCGGGTTAAGCCGCTAGGTGTCGCAAACTACATGTACAGCCCTTGTAGTGTGGTTGTGACGGCCAAAATGGAAGTAAATTGTTTTGACAGGAGTATGAGGGTTGTGCAAATAGTGGACGATAACCTCGACCTGGTCTGTAGTTCCCGGGGGTGATATAGGAAACGCGTAGCCGGCATCAGGTTGGCATGGAGCTGAGCAATCTTCAGCTTGGCAGGGAGCAGAGGCCTCTTCATTCATGTGAACGTTTCTAGTCGGACTTGGAGCTGAAAATTATAAACGACTGAAATTACAGCGCTATCTCTCGTCGGGAATCAGAACTAGACTAGTTCCATTAGTTACAATGGCTTACACAGATGGCGGCACCTTATTGAGTATGTTTTACATTTCAGGTGATTCACATTTCGAAGAAAATCACCAGGAAGAAAACCCCATATTAAGTAAATTGTTCTGACAGGAGTATGAGGGTTGTGCAAATAGTGGACGATAACCTCGACCTGGTCTGTAGTTCCCGGGGGTGATATAGGAAACGCGTAGCCGGCATCAGGTTGGCATGGAGCTGAGCAATCTTCAGCTTGGCAGGGAGCAGAGGCCTCTTCATTCATGTGAACGTTTCTAGTTGGACTTGGAGCTGAAAATTATAAACGACTGAAATTACAGCGCTATCTCTCGTCGGGAATCAGAACTAGACTAGTTCCATTAGTTACAATCGCTTACACAGATGGCGGCACCTTATTGAGTATGTTTTACATTTCAGGTGATTCACATTTCGAAGAAAATCACCAGGAAGAAAACCCCATATTTT
Organism: Notospermus geniculatus; assembly: GCA_002633025.1. Classification (NCBI taxonomy): domain Eukaryota; kingdom Metazoa; phylum Nemertea; class Pilidiophora; order Heteronemertea; family Lineidae; genus Notospermus; species Notospermus geniculatus. Next base: position 230,121 of record NMRB01001019.1, on the reverse strand, counting down.
GTAACGACATGTACAAGGCCATTTTCTACCAAACGCACTGCGCTGTCAGTAAGCTTAGGCATAACAGAACTCTTTCATGTAGTTTCAATCATTTCATTTCTTTAATACTCATTCGTTCGACCTCAAAGGGGCCCCAGTAGGCCTATAGGCCTACTGCCACTACACAACAGGTGGCGCTAGTAACCACGAACTTATGAATTGTAGATCAAATGTTGACATTGATGAAATTTTACTTCAGAATTGATTCCCAAATTTGATCCTCATACCAGTAATTCTGTGTTAGTAGTAATCCAACCAATATGTACTAAAAAGCTGCCCCTAGAGGCCCTGTAAATGTCATTTTTTACCTCGACGCTCTTCTTGAGACTTATCTTCTCCCTGAGACTTATTGAAGAGACTTATAAAGTGTTTAAGTGACGCCAGGAGACTTGTTAAGGCTTGTATTGGTGACGATTGGAAGAAATGTCAAGGCGGATGACTGGTTTCACAACTGTTCTGGCGATCAGCACTTGAATTCCCTGCAATGAGACGGTTTGATATTAAATCATCAAATTTTTAAAGTTCCAAAACAACGGAAATACATCTTCTCCACTCACAGTATTTTTATGCTTAATGGGCCGTATGCACCAAGCAAAGATAATCTTCAACTCAGGTTGAGCCACAACTTTTCAATTGTTTAGGTTTACTGGGGTATGATCTGACAATGGAAAAGTTGTGGCTAAACCTGAGTTCAAGATTATCTTTGCTTGGTGCATACGGCCCCAAGTGTGAATACCCTTAATTGCTATAAATCAGCAACATCTTTCTCGACAGCCTATTGCGCTTTGTTGCGTATACGTAAAAAGATCCCATGCGGACTCCCTACGTATTCTACGTAGCGTAACCAGAAACAACGTCAACGTAATGTCTGCGGGTACGTCATCTACGTACGTAATGACGTCGTGACGCCACGACGTCAGCGTATAATCTCGTACCTCAAGTAAAATTCCGTGAACGTGATTGGCTCATTTACGTCATGTGACCTTGTGTCATTTCGATATGTCCCCCCGCGGGCGG
>NMRB01001019.1:212047-225622 GCA_002633025.1 Notospermus geniculatus | reverse complement strand
CAAAGCGTGATGCCCCGGAGCCAGATCAAGGTGAAGATACGAATAGTGCTGAGGAGGGGAGGAGCCACCCATGGACGACCCGTTATCCTATTCGGCCATGACATTCGCTCGGCTTACTAAGGACAGCGACTTCCGTTCTGTAACTGGTGTCCCGAACGCACAGGTTTTCATGGACTTATTTGAGCGTTGTTGCGGAGGATGGGCAAAACTTCACCATTTGGCAGGGGACGCAAAACCCGTTAAAAGCAATCAACACGTGATATACCTCGTTCCTTGACTGTGAAACAGGGATTTTTTATGACGCTAGACTGCGTCAAAAAAAACACAGGTCTGTTATAATTGTTTTGTTTACGGTGTTCGAATCCACCATATACATTTCTTACTAGACATTTTTTACGCAGGCCCGTATTCTTCGCCAAGTTTTAGATTTTTTGATTTTCTGGCCCAGTAAAAATACCATCAGCAGAAACATGCCACTTGCATTCCGAAGGTGGTTTCCTCGATGCCGTGCTAGATTGCGTCAAAAAAAACACAGGTCTGTTATAATTGTTTTGTTTAAGGTGTTCGAATCCACCATATACATTTCTTACTAGACATTTTTACGCAGGCCCGTATTCTTCGCCAAGTTTTAGATTTTTTGATTTTCTGGCCCAGTAAAAATACCATCAGCAGAAACATGCCACTTGCATTCCGAAGGTGGTTTCCTCGATGCCGCTGCATCATTGCCTACTAGGAATGTTTTCTAGAGAAGCCACAAAATCTGGCTACTGCGTCTCTGTGTTGGTCCAACTACAAGCATCATTATACGATTAAATTCGCAGTTGCCATTTCACCAGTGTGAATGATCATCTATATATATATATTCATAAGGGGAGAACAACTGATAAGGCCATCATCCGTGATTGCGGCTTCCTGAAGTGATGGCTGATAGCGGTTTTAAGGTGAGAGATGATCTCCTGGCCATAATGCTGACCTGGTTATACAACCGAGCTGTGCAAAGGACATTACATCCAGATGAGCACGACTGATGTCCGACTCAGAAACGAAATAACCAGCGTAAGAATTTACGTCGAAAACACGATAAGACGAATGGAAATTTTCCGAATTGTATCCGATGAAGTTCAGATCTCTCCTGTAAACGCAATGGACGACATCACCTTTATCTGCGCTGCTTTATGCAACCTCTCCTACCGCCTGTAGCAGAAGACTAAAGTGGTGGGAGGTTGCATAAAGCCACGCCAGTCGACACTGAGCAACAGTGTGAGACATGGACAAACTGCGACATGTGCTTGCAACTGGGCATCTATAAACAGCGAACTGGCAAACTGAGATGATCGATAGTTGTACATGTACCTTTATACCAGTATCATGGGGACGGGGTTGACATTATTGCTACCATGGTTACTACACACTTGTCGCATCCGATCGCGAATTACGACTGGATTGAATCCTTCAAACAAACGTGCTTCCATCGGCCATGCCAGCACATTAAAATGACCAAAACACGTCGGAAACTATGGCAAGCCAAAGCGAAAATAATTGCAGGACCGTATTTTGATATTGCAGGATAATTTTCAATATGCAGGACACTATTTTAATACATCAGGACAAAAAATCATTAAATATATAATTTTACATGTACAGTAGGCTCGCGTATACCCCGCCGTCGAAGCCAGCACCAATTCCGAAATTTTCTTAGTCCAGAACAGATGTCGATTTTACCCTGACAATAGGGCCTGGTATGATCGAGGATTTGACAAGGGTAGTTATGAGAGTTGCACGCATATTACGAGAAATGACCAATCGTCTGTGCAAAGGCCTTGACCATGAAAAAGATGGTTTTCATCTTCAAGATGAAGGGTGGGAACTCTTTGCTGCTAATTTTTGTGTTGAGCCTGTGTAGGCTTAGGCATATTAGTTCAATGATGGATAGGCCTAGTACTGACGACAACGACGGAGATGACACGGGCGATGATGGAGTTGGACCTGCCCCCCCCCCGCGGAGAGGCCAAGGCGTCACCTCATGGCCTATTCTGTTGCGCAGAAAATTGTTTTTTTAGGCTCACATGCTAGAACAACCGCACGCCATCACACCAACGGCTTTCGGGAGGCACAACCGGATTCATCCTCGAACCTTTCGAGATTGGGTGGCGAACGAGGACGACCTAAGAAATTCGATCGAGCAGCAACCGACCCGGGATGGGAGGCGAAGGCGTCGTCGACCCGAGGGGGGTAAGGTTACAATAGATACCTTGCGAAAGTCGGCCATTTTTTTCCCAGAGGGTAATAACAAACACTGAATGTACAGTGAATGTACTCCATTGATGTACAGCATGTTTTAAAATCTGCCAAAACATAAAAACTTCAATCGCGCGGAATGGCAACACCGAGGCCGTTTCTTGATGAGAATGTTTGTATGTGTTACAGATCTGTGAAAATCATCGCCGTTTTGTAGACCGGAGGTGAATGAAATTTTACCAAAAAATGGACCGTTACAATGACGTCAGCAACAAAATGGCAGCCATAGCCGAAGCCTTCTAGCCCTAGCGGTGGCTTCGGGAACCGAAATGGCAGCTGCGCAGGTTTTAGTAAACGAAGCGAAAGCATCTTTGACTGTACGAGACAGTCGGTGTTTTCGAAATGCCTTAGATTAGCTTCATTCCAGCACGTTTGTGCCAAAAGATGTGAACCCGTTTAGCTACAGTTACAATCAAGAAAGGACGTTTTTAGGCATTGACAGTCCCGCACTGAAGTGGAATTCGCCATTTGATTGGTTGTTAAGCGATCCAAAACGAGTCTGGCGCCAACACTTGGAGATGTAAACAAATATCTGACGCCGGTGATACGCAGTCGGACGTTGTCTGCGCCTGCGCAGAAAGACAAATTCGGAAGTAGCGTCAGACATTTGGGAAATGTTACGTCGCCTTCTGTCGATGATTTAAGTGATATGAGGAGTGCGGAGTCGAGGATAAGGTTACTGCGAGATAGAAACAGATACGGTACAATAATATGCAGTTATTGCGGCAGATGTTTATGAAGTATGAGACGCAGTTGTGTCCTGCGTACCGCCCGTCGGCTGCGGTCCCTACGTGCGTTAAAGTGGAAGACACTGAGAGTGAAGTAGGCTACTCATCCTCGTCCCAAACAAGTTGCGACAGAAAATCCCAGGGCAGTGCGCGAATAAAAAAAGTGGAATCAACCGCGGAGTCGGCCCTGCTTTTCAAATGCAAACTTAGTCACAACCAGTCACGTGTGCAAAGCCGGTGCAACGTAAACGAGTGTACCCGTCATCGATCGTCCGCCGGACGCTCAGTAACAATTTGGTGGTGTAAACCATTGTCCGGCGGACAGATAATTATAACCGCCTGCTGTAAATGGCTGTCCGGGGAGGACTGGGATTTATGCCTAGAGCTGTCACTGAATGTCCGAACTGCGTGTACCGTTCAGATTCATCCAAGTATGCAAAATCGAATTCCCACGGTGAACTTTACGTTGTTATGGTTTCGGATTCTACATGTAGTATCGGAAACCATACTGTGTTGGTCATAGTGTCCGTCTGTCTGTTCAGTCTGCCACAACTGTAACTTTGTCCCTGCAAGAGCTACAGACCTGGATGTGACCTACCCCTAAGTAACATGACCTGAGCTACAAGATGGAATGACAATTTCAGGTCTCCGATACCTGGTTCATGGTGAAATTGATATATCAAAAGTTGAAATTTTATCTGTCACACTTTTGTTTCTTGAATAACTCGTCTCCGAGGCCAGGTAGAGCACTAGTAACAAGTTCCTTCCCTTTGTTTTTGGCCCTCGGCAAGATACTGGCATTTATTCTCCAGGGTCAGCATCATAATGATATTGATATATCAAATTTGATATTTTGACAAATCGGGAGATCTACCACAGTATGCGACTTGAAACTGGTATTACAACATCATAGCTCATCCAAGGATGTTATTGCAACTGAAATTTTTAGTTTGCACCTGCTCGGTCACATGATATTTGCTGACATCATGGCGAGATTTGATATTCAAATTTGATAACATGTGATAAATCAGAAGCTGGTTTAAAACCTTCACCTACACCTAGGTTATCAAGGATGAGCTTTCAGATTACACAACGACCTTGAAGGTCAGGGGAGACAGTTCTAAAATGCAAATCTGCTCGGAATTTCAGGAGAAAACTAATTAGAAGCCTGAATTAACCATCCCCTATAGGTTTAATCAAGGATCCTGTTCCAGTTGCGCAAGACTTCTCAAGGTCAAAGGTCAAGGTCACAGTCAACCGTCACACATAACATGAGATAAGTCAGAACCTGGTGATGGTAGAAGCCTAAAACCTTCACCTACACCAAGGTTATCACGGATGAGCTTTCAGATTACGCAATGACCTGGACAGTTGACCTTGACCTCTGACCGTCCACGTCATTACGCAATGACCTGGACGGTCAGAGGTCAAGGTCAAGGTCAAACACTTCTAAAGTGCAAGTCTTCTTAGGATTTCAGGAGAAAACTATTTAGAAGCTTGAACTACATCTCCACACGTTTTATTTGAATTATTTCAATTTATATAGGCTATTATGCCTTAACACAGTACGTATTGATTAAAATTAGAGGCATCCAGAAACCCCCCAACGAACGATGAATTCAGCAAAAATTTACATGATATACGGAAAACATGGCCATTCCTGAAGTTTGAATTGGTAATTACGCTTATTTTTTTTTAAAAAAATACTTCTCCGCATCGTCGTGAAGTTGAGAAAATTAAAAAAAAAAAATGTCTACAAAATTTGACCAACAGGAAGACGATCACCATAACAGAGTGGTGCCTAAAGATTATGATATACCTGAAATGTCGGAGCAAATGATTTATTAACGAAGAAAGAGTAAAGGTTTGCTGTGGGATTCGAACCTGCAACTGGTGAAACTGTGATCTGAAAGGAGAGAACGAGTGACTGTTGGGGCGATCTGCTCGGACCACGATTTTATTTGCCCCTTATTCCAAATCTATTGACTTGCCTTCGCTGTGACTCACAATAGGCCAAAGTCCTATCAGACCTGAACAATGGTCGGACGGTGATTTACGGGCGGACAACCGTTGACACTACTGTTGTAACGTTACAGAGTGTCCGTATAATTCATAGTCCGGAGAACTGGGAATGACGGCCTTCGGCCGTCATTCCCAGTCCGCCGGACTCTGGCTAACAGGGTACATTCATTAACGTTACACCGGGCTTCGAATATTTCTCGATTCGGAAAGCAGTATTCCTCCGATAGTTTAGCAAACTTATCAAGTTCATTAAGTTCGTCTGCGAGCAGTGAAAAAGCGCGCGAACGAATGCGGAAGACGCAGTCGAAACTAGCGGCGAAGAGGTCATTCTCGCAGCCAGTCATCTCGGGTGATGGGGACGAGGATCGGAACGGTGACAAAACTGTGACAAATTAATAAAACACGAAACGCAAAGTGGGAAATTTGTGAATGTTTGGAAAAGGGAGACGGAAGCTACAGGGTGGCCAAAAAAGCGCAACATGGGGAGCCCAATTTTGGTCTGGAGACCAGGTTGTATGATGTCCATTTCAAACTTAGTAGGTTAAACTTAATAGGTCACCGTAGGATTAGTCATAAATAGGCCTGTGCCTTCCTTTCAAACTTTTACCAAGCCTATTTTGGATGATGCAATGAATGACAATTGCCCTGTTAGGTAAATACTGTGGTAGCCCTATTTCATTTGTGGTCAGGCGGCATATGGGCCAGTGCCCGCATTCCATTTTTTAATGAAATACCATACCCTATAATAGGGATTATTGGGCTCATAATGGCCTGGGTCCATTTTCATAAACATACTTCAGTCAAAGTGTGATACTTATTTTTTGTGTTGAACAAAGGATAAGTGTCACACTTAGACTTAAGTAGTTTTATGAATATGGGCCCTGGTCACTTTCTAGTAAAACCTGGTCCCCTTGGAGATTTAGAATGTGGATGTTGCGCTTTTTTTGGGCCACCCTGTAGAGGGATCATTAGATGGTACATACATGTATGTATCATTGTAAAAATACCAATCGAAACAGGATTAAGTATAACGTTGCAACGACGTGCAAGTCTTGTGAATCAGAACACCTGCCATCTACATGTAACGGTCCTTCCTCTCTTGATCTTGGTCGCTTCCATCCCACGTGTTATTGTTTATATCCACCTGTTCTGCGGTAGATGGTCACTTCCTCCTACTCATCTGATGATTCACTCTCCTTCTGTTCAATGTCCGACACGTCCACCAACTCATCAGGTTTATTGTCCTTAGAAACATGTACACCAGCTCCCTCAACAGAGTCCGTTCCCTCCTTCACGACTGTCAAATCCTCATGTTCCTGGCCACTTTTTTCCTCAGAAAAGATGGCGATGTGTTCCGACTTACCGTCAGGTCCCAGGAGGCTGGAATAGGTTCCCACAGAGCTTGTCTGTTCCTCTCCTTCTCCAGCAGAAGGACCAGAGTCTGACATTTCCATTTTATCGACTAACTCTCTCAGCCCCGTTAGTAGCTGTGTCAGTTCCTCCAGGAAGCTAGAGAAAGTTTCCATAGAACTTGTCTCGTCCTTTTCTCCATCAGGACTGTTTCCAGATTCTGACGTCTCTTCCTTATCAGATTTATCAACCCCTGGAACCTGACCATCGAAACCTCTCCTAACAGGGTGCGTTCCCTTCTTAACGAGTGCCCCATTAACATGTTCCTGGACAGTTTTTTCCACAGAGAAGGATTCCTCATCAGGTTTATTACCCCCCAGACGATCTCCGCTAACAGAGTCTGTTCCCTCCACCACAAGTGTCACACCCTCGTGTTCCTGGTCAGTTTCATCCTCACGGAAGATAAAGTATCCCAACTTACTGACAGGTCCCAGGAGGCTGGAGTAGGTTCCCACAGAGCTTGTCTCTTTCTCTCCTCCAGCAGGAAAATCACCAGATTCTAATATCCCTATCGTATTGGGAGAATTAGAGGTTCTCCGTTCCTCTCCTCCGCCAGAACAACTGTCACGTTTAGGACGAAAGACCCCTCTTATGAACTGTAGAATACGCTGACCCCCACATCTTGTCTTTTTCTCTCCTCCACCAACCCCAGCACCAGCTTCTGGCAGTTTCTTTTTTCGTGCTAACTCTCTCTGCAGTCTCTGTAGTATCAGCAGCAGTTCCTCCACGAGACCGGAATAGGTTTTTGTCATTATTTCTCTCCAGTAGAACTTTCGCTCCTTCATCTTTTTCATTTCCATCATCTTTATTATTTCCATCAGTTTCTCCAGGAGGCTGGAAAACGTTCCCTCTGAACTTGTCTCTTCCTCTCCTCCACCAGCACAAGCACCATATTCTGACCTCTCTTTTTTATTCAACAAGTGTCTCAGCTGCCACCTCATTGTGCTTTGTCCTGATTTAGATGCCCAAAACAGAGCATTTTGTCCACTGTTGTCAGTCATATCAACCTCTGCCCCATTCTCAATAAGACGACTCACAACTTCAGTGTGTCCATAACGAGAAGCTTTGATAAGGGCGGTCTGTCCCTGAGAATCCTTATCGTTTATATTGGCCCTATTCTGAATTAGCTGACGAACAACATCATGATCTCCTTTCTCCGAGAAGAGCATGACTGGTGTCTGCCCGGCCCATGTAGATGATTTGACACTATCTTTAGATCCTAAGAGTCCATAGTCATTCTTAACATTAACGTCAGCCCCGGACTTTATTAGATAATTTACTATGTCACTCTCCCCCTTATCAATGGCAAACCACAGCAGAGACCTTCCAGAATCGTCCTTAGCGTTAACGTCAGCCCCCCTCACAATAAGATGCCCAGCTTTCTCCCTGTCCCCCTTATCAATGGCATACCATAGCGGAGACCTTCCTGAATTGTCCTTAGCGTTAACGTCCGCTCCTTTCTCTATAAGATATTCAGCTATTTCCCTCTCCCCGTTATCAATGGCAAAGCATAGCCGAGACCTTCCAGAATCGTCCTTAGCGTTAACGTCTGAACCTCTCTCTATAAGATATTCAGCTATCTCCCACTCCCTCTTACCAATGGCATACCATAACGGAGACATTCCAGAATTGTCCTTAGCGTTAACGTTCGCTCCTTTCTCTATAAGATATTCAGCTATCTCCCTCTCCCCCCTATCAATGGCACACCAGAGCGGAGACCTTCCAGAATTGTCCTTAGCGTTAACGTTCGCTCCTTTCTCTATAAGATAGTCAGCTATTTCCCTCTCTCTTAAGAATGGCATACCATAACGGAGAAATGCTATGCTCGTCTGTAACGTTGACGTCAGCTCCTTTCTCAACCACATACTTTACCATGTCTTTACGACGGTCTTGCACTAGAATTATCAGCGCAGTCCGCCCCATTCTGTCTCTAGAATCAACTGATGATCCCGCGTCGAGTAACCTCTGGATTTCTTCATCATCGCCCCTGTCAGCAGCGGCCACTATCTCTGGTGTGAGTTGATATTTGCTTTCATATGGCGGGTATTTCCCGCAAAAACCTAAAAAGAACAAGAGAGGGACATCAGAGCGATGTCAATGGTTTCCGATGTTTACTGTAGATTCAGGTATAATGTGTAACACGGATACAGTTGCTCGCTAATTATGGTTTCCGATCTCAAGATCGGAAACCATATAGTGTTTGGTCGTGGTGTCTGTCTGTGTGTGTCTGTCTGTCTGTCTGTCTGTCTGTCTGTCTGTCTGTCTGTCTGTCTGTCTGTCTGTTCAGTCTGTCACACCTGTAACTTTGTTCCTGCAAGAGCTACAGACCTGATATGACCTATCCCCAGGTAACATGACCTGAGCTACAAGATGGAATGGAAATTTCAGGTCTCCGATACCTGGTTCATGGTGAAATTGATATATCAAAAGTTGAGATTTTGTCTGTCACACTTTTGTTTCTTGAATAACTTGTCTCCGAGGCCAGCTAGAGCACTGGTAACAAGTTCCTTCCCTATGTTTATGACCCTTGGCAAGATACTGGCATCAACGAATTTATTGTGCAGTGTCAGCATCATAATGATATTGATATATCAAATTTGATATTTTGACATATCGGGAAATCTGCCACAGTAAGCAACTTGAAACTGGTATCACAACATCATAGCTCATCCACGGATGTTATTGCAACTGAAATTTTCGGTTTGCACCTGCTCGGTCGCATGATATTTGCTGATATCGTGGTGAGATTTGATATTCAAATTTGATAACATGACATAGGTCCGAATCTGGTGAGGGTAGAGACCTAAAACCTTCACCTACACCTAGGTTATCAAGGATGAGCTTTCAGATTACGCAATGACCTTGAAGGTCAGAGGTCAAGGTCAAGGTCAAACAGTTCTTAAGCGCAAATCTCCTCGGAATTTCAGGAGAAAACGAATTAGAAGCCTGAATTAACCATCCCCGATAGGCTTATATCAGGGATCCTGTTCCAGTTACGCAATACTTCTCAAGGTCAGAGGTCAAGGTCACAGTCAACCATCACAAATAACATGAGACAGAACCTGCATGGTGATGGTGGAAGCCTAAAAACTTCATCTACACCTAGGTTATCAAGGATGAGCTTTCAGATTACGCAATCACCTTGAAGGTTAGAGGTCAAGGTCAATGTTAAACAGTTTTACAGCGCAAATCTCCTTGGGATTTCAGGAGAAAACGAATTAGAAGCCTGAATTAACCATCTCCTATAAGTTTCATCAAGTATGCCTGTTCCAGTTACGCAATACTACTCAAGGTCAGAGGTCACAGTTAATTAGCTCTAGAGTAGTAAACTTCTCATCGGAAACCATTGACATCGCTCCGAATCGCTCCGATGTCCTTTTCTTGTTGTTGAAGATATGAACCAATTCTGGTAACTGAGCTGTTTTATATTGACCGTGACCTCTGACCAAGGTCACTGCATAAGCAGGACGAGCATCCTCAATAACCTAAGTATCATGTTGGTTGCACAGTGCCAGGCAGACTTCTAGGCTGTTTCTGTATCGGGACTGCTTATGCTTGACCTTGACGTCCCGCCTTCATAGTCACTGGAAAAATTGAAAGATCATTCTCAACAGTACTTGATTTCAGGTTACTAGTAAGTTCTCTGCCGACGTTATTGACTATTCCAATATTACAGCTATATTTTAACGCTGACCTTGACCACCTGACCTCCAATGTTGCGTAAATGAACAAAGCATCCTGGATAATCGAGGTATATGGCTTGGATCCATGATGCTCACTGGTCTGTTGAAGTTCTTGAGACGGCCATACTAGTGAACAGTTTGAATTAGACCTTGACATCAAACAATCAAGGTCATTGCATAATCAGAAAGAGCATAAGTGATAACCCCTTAGGGGTGAAGGCCTTAGGCTTCTTCCTACACCAACTGTCAAGTTATTTCAGATTATCAAATTTACACATCAAATATCAGCTTGATATCACTAAATATCATGTGACCAGCAAACTCCAGGGCCCAAATCCATAAAACCTTGCTAGGCTTAGTTGCCTGCTAAAGTGCCCGTTTGTACAGGCCGATGTACACAACTAGCAACCAACTAAGCTAGCAAGGTTTTATGGATTTGGGCCCAGGTAGACATATTTAGTTGCAATAACACCCTTGTGTGACTATGATGGGGTAAGGCAAAGGTGTAGTCGCTACTTGCACGGGATCCTAAGATATCTCAAAATATCAAATTTGATATATCAAATCAATGTGATACTGACCGTAGAGATGAAAATTGATGTAAGTTGCCATGATCCATGAACATGTGGATGGAACTATTAGAACTGTTACCGGCCTTGGAGCCAAGTTATCAGCGCTTCACAGAAAGGGACATGCAAAATATCAACTTTTGATATATCAATATCACCACGACCCAGATGTTTGTGACATAACAATGGGCTCATCATGAAGCCAGGATCAAGTTACGTTGGGTGACTTATTTTCAGGGCTGTAGCTGTTGCAGGAGGCGATTACAGGCCGGACAGACACACCGACCGACCGACCGACCGACAGACAGACAGATGGACAAACACCACGACCAACTACTATATGGTTTCCGATCTTGTTGATCGGAAACCATGATTATATTCTATACATGTACGTGTATATGTAGGCTTGCATCTAGGCTTCTGGTACACTCTATACATTGGCCTCTCTATGACGCGACGACCGTGTGTTTATTAGTGAGTTTTTGCCAAGCCCCCGAAACGCCAACGCCAAACCTATTGTTCGATGCCACGAAGAGAGCACCGAACAAAAGGATAGATGTTCGCGTTGGCGTTTCAGGGACTTTGCGAAAACTCTATCCTATTGTTCGCTGTTCTCTTCGTGGCATCGAACAATGGGATTGGCGTTGGCGTCGGCGTTTCGGGGGCTTTGCGAAAACTCCCTATTGTTAGAAGTGTACTCGGACAAGGAGCTTACATATGTTCCCGACAGATGACAGCACTACTCTACAATTTCCACTATTTCTGATATTATCACCACGCTTGTCGCATAATAGAGAGGCCAGTGTATAGAGCGTATACACACACCGCTACAGTAGCAACGTCACACGTTAAGACCAGCGCACACGTTCAACAAAATATCAAGCGACTAGATCTGAGCCAATCAGCAGTGCCATTTTCAGTCGCTTGTGCAGTCGCCCCCTCTGATCGCCAGCATTTTGTTGGACGTGTGCGCTGGCTTTTTAAGTACCAGCTAGCATAGATACAAGCCTACATACTGTAAAATCGGACTTGTAACATCACTTCAGGTATTAGAACGTCCAGCCCACTTAGTGAGCTGGGGGTGGTTGTTCTGTTTAATATGCGTCTTTTATCCAATCATTGTTTACGATTATGCATAGTGGCATTGACTAGGCCTTGGATCAGAAGGGTATGATCTTGATTACCTAATCGATCACCCCGGGTCGATCACTTTTCATGAAAGCAATTGTTGGGCCTAACACAGCCAGTAATGACCACATGCTCTTTTTAATGGGTGTTATGAAAAAAAGACTTCTGCATTGTGAGGTGATCAATTGTATTCAATCAATTCAGAATAGGCATGTCAATGTTACGACTACCAGTACTGGCGTCAGTTCAATTGAACTTTATAACGCAAATGGTGATTTTGGCCAATTGTGTTCGTAAACCAATCAGAACACAGCTTGTATTACAGACTAATAATGTGCAGCCATGTGACCATCATAGTAATGAAGTGGGCTGGTCTACCAAAGTGATGTTACAAGTCCGATTTTACAGTATATACATGTAGAATATAATCCTCTTTAGGTTTTTGAGGAAAATTGGCGCCATACTTTCATCAAGGAACAGAATATCCAAGTAGTCAGAACAATGTTCTTCATCACTTGAAGAGTTGGCATTGGCATCATCACTTGGTGATTTCACATCATCAACCTTGGCAGCAGGTCCTCTCTGCGAGTATGCCATGACCAGTTCTTTGGCCTCACTCAGTGACCTGTACTTTTTGTAAAACGAATCGGAGCTCAGCTAGTGTAGCTGGTAACGGCTTGTTGTACAACAGCTGTTTTCCTACAAGGGAAAAGTAAGACCTTCAAACCACAAGACATTCGAGACAACATTTAAACAAGGTGAAGTAAAAAAACGATTACAGTGTTATCTAACTTAGACGCTTATTATTATGAAGGTAGAGGATGAAGTTTTTCAAATTCAGGAATTCTGATCAACACCGCTAAAATTGACACCACATGGTAGCTCTACCTATCTGAATTCCCAATCTATCCAAACGTAGACACTTTCTACGCACAGTGAAAAAAAAATGAGCTCAAAGGTCTTGAAAACAGAAGCAGGTCTGCGAGGGTATCAAAATTTGTAGTGTTATTCTGTGGTGTTGAAAATCTTGAGCAGGTTTTCTGGAAACGCTGCAACTACGTCGGACAAATCTAAAAGTTGCACTGACCTGTTCAGTCACGGACAAATCTTTGTCACCATTCCCAAAAAAAATGTTGGTGTATTTTTCTGCATAGACGGAGATGGTTACATAACATAGCCACACGAACCCTGATGTGTGACGCTCTCGGCAGGAGCAGACGGTAACTCCGACCAGATCTGATAAGTCCTCACAACAAAAGGTATCCAAGGTACAAAAAGCACAAAATTGACACAATAAATGATAATAAACAAGAAGTCAATCCCCAGAATTCACGAATTTTCGACCCCAACCGGGGTCTTTTTCAAGTGGAACTTTACAATCTGAAACTCTAGAAAAGACTGAGCTGAAACCCGAATGTAGAACTACATAGCCTGTGTAGACAGGGCAAACAAGCAATTAAGGAAAGAATAGCGACCAAGCCCCAAAGGTGGCCGCTGGACAATTAAGGAGAAACTAATTTAGCTGAAAAGAAGGGTTGAATAACTGCAGGGCCTCTCAGTCTGACCACAAGCAGAGTGTAGGTAACTGGCGCAGAGCTTCATTTGGCTGAACATGCTGAAAGAAAGTTTATAAATTAATAAATATGACTTGTGTAATACGTAACAAGCACAAAGCGAAAAGATGCACAAAGGTAAAGGAATATAAAGGAAGTCAACTTCCAGATTTGTAGGAAAAAA
>NMRB01001019.1:196492-210724 GCA_002633025.1 Notospermus geniculatus | reverse complement strand
CCCCCTTTTTTTGCTCTAATCCTCCTCACCTTATTCTTTTCACTGCTCAGTGATTTGCATTATCCATTCTGTTTTTTTCCTACAAATCTGGAAGTTGACTTCCTTTATATTCCTTTACCTTTGTGCATCTTTTCGCTTTGTGCTTGTTACGTATTACACAAGTCATATTTATTAATTTATAAACTTTCTTTCAGCATGTTCAGCCAAATGAAGCTCTGCGCCAGTTACCTACACTCTGCTTGTGGTCAGATTGAGAGGCCCTGCAGTTATTCAACCCTTCTTTTCAGCTAAATTAGTTTCTCCTTAATTGTCCAGCGGCCACCTTTGGGGCTTGGTCGCTATTCTTTCCTTAATTGCTTGTTTGCCCTGTCTACACAGGCTATGTAGTTCTACATTCGGGTTTCAGCTCAGTCTTTTCTAGAGTTTCAGATTGTAAAGTTCCACTTGAAAAAGACCCCGGTTGGGGTCGAAAATTCGTGAATTCTGGAGATTGACTTCTTGTTTATTAACAACAAAAGGTACATGTTCTTGAATCCAAAGTTGTAGGAGCAGGAGTTTTTCCTACAAGAGAAGAGAGGCGATCATCAGAGGTGGCCTCGCTGACAAATGTACCATTCAACAAGTGTGTCACCAAAACATATCACCTGTTGAACCCTGTATTTCAAATCGGATCTGGACCAGCTCTCATAATCAGGAGGCTAGTAAAGAAGAATTTTCCTCCGAAGACAAGTCCAGGCCAAGTTCATACAAGTTCCTGACACGAAACGTAAAACGTAGCCGAATATCTGCTCCGAAGTTAACGACATCTAAAAATATTTGTGACCCTTTCTGAGAAAACCATCCTAAAGTCCAGGGCCGACCGCACAGAAAGTCCGACAGTGCTATCGGTGACAGGAATCAACGTCTAGGAATGCAAGTCCGCCAAACAAAAGGCCGCTATTGTAAGCTTATATCCGAATGGTCATGATCTTCATAGCCATATATTCTAATCCCTCGCTGAACAATAGGACCGGACTTCGATTCCGGGGGGACTTTGATTCCTGTCATACCTGGCTTCAAGAAACCTGTGTCTCAAAAACACGGGTTTTTGAGACACGGCAAGCTTGCCATGCTTTTCGAAATCCCCGTGTTTCCGTTAGCTCTTAGCACGGCTACAGATGGCGCAGCCATTAAGTGACGTCGTGTTCGCGCCTCCGACAATGTGTGCCAATTCAGAAATGGCCGAAGAGTCAATGTATGCATATTAAGTTTTCTTCCATGAGCGATGACGTCATCAGCCTAATACGTCCATACTGCTTCTGGGATTTTTCATCTTCACTGAGTTCAGGTCAAGACTCGGCTTCTCCTCCCTTGACCTTCACGCAAGCAAACCACTTTCCGTGTTCAAGGATTTCACCGGTACCAAAAATAGTAACCAATCACGGCAAAGCTTGCATCGGCAGCTCGGTTATGATGACAAGATGGCGGGCTCGATGAAACTTTATTCGAATGCAAAGTATCCGTGGAAGGACTTAGTACTCGAAAAGAAGTCGTGGAGGCAATATTCGATGGAGATTATTTGTTAGTCTTGGTGTAGGACTGGCAGTAGGAAGTCAATTATGTACCAGCAGGTTAGTGTTGTTCGCTACGACGTTGAACGGCGTACTCGTATTGAATAAATTATCGCGAGAGAACCGAGGCTTCTGATTGGTCGCACGAGAAAATCCCAAAGCGTTGAACACGGAATCTGGCTGCTTGCTGCAGAGTGTAGGAAGAGGTTAGCGATTTCTACACGATGCATTATGCAGAATGGGATTTTTCTGATTTTGTCCTCCGCCGTCATTATCCTTGGTTTGAAACCCTGTTGAATGCCATTTTAATGGTAAAATCGGGGATTCCCTCGAGAAACAGCAGAGTGTCTAGGGATTCCCCAATGATAAACAATTTACGAGGGGTGGAATTAATCTGGTTTGACCGTATATAAAAGCCTTCGATATTTCTTCACACATCAGTGAACATTTCATTTTGATCGGTTGTGCCATTGTCCCGTCATTTTTGTCTTGAAAATCGCAACCTGCAGTACTGACATGGGACTAGTCCATTATTCAGATGGGTGACGATTGTTCGTCAATAAATCCAGGCTATCCACTAGCTTGAATTTATTAAGGACTCCCACCTCAAAAAGTCGAAAGCAGCATTAGGCCTCCCCTGATAAAACCCATTTGGCCCATATTTGTTTTGGCAGTGGCATTCTTATCGTCACCTCGACTGCGCAAGCCTCAGACATCGCGATGGCTATTGTAATAGGCGAGTCCATCGAGTCCACTGTGTTCTAATTTTGGAATCGAATGACTTCAGTGATCTAAGAATAGATCAGCTCCCGCATGAAACTTCTTGTAATGGCGCAACTTACTGAACTACTATGTAGTAGTGTGACCTCTCGCCGGGTTGGACACGGGTTTGGAAAAACACGGGCATTTTCAACAGGTGTAACCTTACCTATTGTCTCGGCTAAATCAAAACGGGACATCATGATAAAATGAATGACCGCCATCGATTTGCCGAGGCCCGACATATACATGTACCTTATCTTCACCAAACATC
The DNA here is from genome assembly GCA_002633025.1 of Notospermus geniculatus. Lineage (NCBI taxonomy): Eukaryota > Metazoa > Nemertea > Pilidiophora > Heteronemertea > Lineidae > Notospermus > Notospermus geniculatus. The sequence goes on along the minus strand of NMRB01001019.1, from coordinate 208,141 downwards.
TTCTTTATCGAAACTACATACAAACTTGCATCTTCTACCAACATCTTTATCGAAATACATGTACTGTCTATTGAGATTTGTAGACTACTCGCAGGGTACCATGGGTACTGATGGACGCCTCGTTTAAACATGGGCCATTGAACCATCTTTTTTGAAGATGGGGATTTGTCCTAGTGGTTTAAGGAGTGCTGTCCCTTAGTGCTGGCGATTGATGCCTTATGCGAGGGTCCGTGGGTTCGATTTTGGTAGGAAGCAATGTCTTTCACCTTAGAAACCCGATTTCTATTTCATATTCTTTACTTGTATCTCCCATATTTGTGACCCCCTCGTATAACATAAAACTGTTTGGGTTCGGATATCGTTTGGACTACTCGCAGGGTACTGATGGACGCCTCGTTTAAACATGTTAAACATGGGCCATTGAAACATCTTTTTTGAAGATGGGGATTTGGCCTAGTGGTTTAAGGCGTGCTGCCCCTTAGTGCTGGCGATTGATGCCTTATGCGAGTGTCCGTGGGTTCGATTCTGGTAGGAAGCAATGTCTTTCACCTTAGAAACCCGATTTCTATTTCATATTGATTTGTAAAAGTTCTAAAAGATTTCACTGACCTGCACCATCCTGGACAGATCTTTGTCACGATTCCCACGTCATAAAAGTATCTGCCGGCGGCAATGGCGATGGAGCTGGTCAGATAACAGGAGCTGGTCAGATAACACTACAGGAGCTGGTCAGGACAACAGGTTCTGGTCAGATAACAGGAGCTGGTCTGATAACAGGAGCTGGTCAGATAACACGAGCTGGTCAGATAACAGGAGCTGGTCAGATTAATAGGAGCTGGTCAGAAAACAGGAGCTGGTCAGATAACAGGAGCTGGTCTGATAACAGGAGCTGGTCAGAAAACAGGAGCTAGTCAGACAACAGGAGCTGGTCAGATAACACTGACTGTCATATTTATTGCTCTCGGCAGGAGCAGACGGTAACTCCAATGAGTTCTAATTCATCCTCGTTAGACTTGTCCACAATCCACATTTGTAGAAGCAGGAGCCTTTCCTACAAGAGAAGAGAGGAGATCATCAGAGGTGGATCAAAGATTTGGGGATGCCCTCTCCCCCGAAGTTTTTCATCATCTGCTGTGAACATTCGTCAATACTCCGAGTTCTGTACCGGTAGTCATCAGTCAGGTTTTCAAACATAATGAGGGCGTGGACCGCGTTTATCAGGCTATGGACGCCACATCGACATGAACACAAAATGTGAAGTGTGTCACATTTTCCGTCTTACGGGTAATTAAAACAGGACATCATATGAAACTATGACGGCCATCGATTTGCCAGGCCTGACAAACGATTATAGGCGCTACCTTATCTTCCGCCAACATCTTTATCCCAGGGCCGTGTATTAATTTGTAACAGTTTTAAAATATTTCACTAACCTATGTACTATTCTGGACAAATCTCTGTCGCCACGATTCTTACATTATGAAGTGTATCTTTCGGCATAGATGGAACTTGTGAGGTAACCGAGGTTATACTGATTGTCATGTTTAATTGCTCTCGGCAGGAGCAGACGGTAACTCCGACTAGATCTGATAAGTCATCACAACAAAAGGCACTTTGAATCCGCATCTTAAGGAGCAGCAGGCTTTCCTACAAGAGAACAGCGCACAACATCAGAGTAAGTGGACAGGTCAAGATATTGGGGAGGTTTCGAAATCAAACGATAAACCAAAACTTTACGACAACGTTATTTTTCATACTACACATTAACCAGATTTTGCATTGCATTTTCAGTACAAAAATAAAGTTGTCGTTAACGTTTACGTTTATCGTTTGATTTCGAAACCTCCCTAGTGTATGCGATGTGTTTAATGGCCGCGGCCGGGAAGACCGTCGTGCCTAGATTTTCTAATTACAGTATACACGTTCCCGGCCACCAACTACATGTAGAGCGCATAGGCGTAACAAAATTATCACCTTGAAACTTAGCTTAACCACATTGGTCAGACGTCCCATGTCAATTTCCCATAAATGAAACGTGATCTCCATCCCGAAGTAGTTGTCAAACATGACCCTTGTAGGATTGCGCATCCTTCACTCTACGGGACCTTTTGTTAGTCCGCGTTCGATTACTTCCACCGTGCTAGCTCGTGCTTCCACGACAGCGTTCGGTTTGGTAATGACGTCACCATTCGTGCTAGCTCGTGCCTGTTCCAAGTAGCCCTACCCCTGGAGGTGGGCTACTTGGGGAAGTATCCCAGAATGCATCGTTCCAAGATGGCGGTAGTCTATCGCTTCAGGAATGGATTTCTCGTAAAAATCAATTTGGATGATGGTCGATTGGCCACAATCGGGGGTAAGGACGCTCAGGGAGATGAAATGCATATCAATCAAAACCAAGGCCAACATAAGTCTGTTTCTGCGTTCCAGTTCCATCCTTATTTGTCGTCTCGGGCCTAGTTAATTTCCGCACAGAGCAGACGAACAGATGGGCGCCATGACACTTTCCCCGAAGAGCTAGCCCGAAATCGTTCGTTTACTTAGCTTCACTGCGCATGTCATTTCTTCCCTGAGTGGCTAGCTCGGGGAAGCACGGTGGAAGTAATCGAACGCGGCCTTTGATTGTATTTCATAACTTGCCGGGAACGTGTGTAATTAGAAAATCTAGGCAAGACGATCTTCCCGGCCGCGGCCAATACACCTCCACGGGCTGGATCTAGTTTCACTTTTCATCAGTGAAGGGCAACAAACAAGGGATGGTTACAAAATAAAGTTCTTTTTTGACCCAAACTATCACATGGCATCGGCTTGTGGTAATCTTCTCGACGCGACGCGACCACTCGATGACTCGGTAGTATCCATTCTATGGACTGAGTCCAAATGGACTGAGTGCCAAAATGTGAAAAATGCAAGAAACAAGCCGTTTTGTGATATTATATCAAAGAATACTGCCTAGGTACTGTTAAGACTAGTACTCCCCCTCATTCTCCAGCAAAAGCGAACGAAAGCAACAGAATAAGCAGAAAAAAGCGAGTTTAGTGAGTTATGTTCCACTAACATTCTGCATTTTAGAATCAACACTTCTGGGTATCGGTATTTCCAGGAAATATCATGGGACGAGATAGCCCCATTTCGAATCAGTCGCAGGACGGCATGCACGGCCTGTTTCACCTGTGTACAAGAGCAACCTTTGGAACGAGGTTGCAAAATTCCCCACATCGCATTCCGTGAATCGTTACCTCGAAAGGCGTGCCACATGACGTGACGTCGTCATGTTTTGTTGCTATTTATAGACTGAGTGCGGAGCTCTAAATTGGGTTGATGTAACTTGGGGATTTCAGGTCGGCTCAGCGAAGAACAAAATGTTATAGTTTTGTTTTTCTTAAATATTTCACGTTCTACATATTGAAGATAACCACTTCTTACCAATTTATGGTGATAACATTTCATTATTATTGTTTATATCATTTTTTTGCACTCAGTCCAAGTTACTCAGTCCATTTGGACTCGGTCCATAGAATGGATACTACCCGATGACTCGATGGTTGCTAGGGCGGTGGTATTTGGGTTAAGCACAGTAGTACACCGGCCATTACATAAACGGTGCCTTAAAAAATTTGTTGCAGAAATAAACCTTCCCACTTTGACTAATTTTACATAATCTTTACATAATCTGGTTGATCTGAGCCACTGACCTAATTGTACCTTGCACCCCTCTGGTTATGAGTAAGCCATTCCAATCCTCTATTAAGTCGGACAGATTAGGCAATCATGTGAATCAAGGCAAGGGGAATGTATGATGGTTAGTATTCATAAAAGTTAGCAAATGCTTTTAGTTAAGATTTGCACAGCAATGCCCAATGTAAATGTACATGTACTGCAAAACTTGAATTAAAAGCATTTTTGCTATCTTTTATGAATATCAGCCAATGGTTACGGCCATCGCTGCGTGGCCAGTGCAGAAACACGACGCAGGTCGTGTATATTCTCGCATAGTCGTAAAACCGTAAAACTGGAGTGTGATATTGATGGCGACGAAGTTTCCTTATGTCTGAATCCACAAATTACCTCGAACTGGTAGCAAAGCATGGGCGCATTGTTGGCCAAGGATGGGCGTACCTGGATCAGCGGAGATCGTGCGTCTCAGAAATACAACAGGGCGTACATGCGATAAGACTTTACAAATTTACCCCAATTTCACACGATGACAATTTTTCTTACCGGTATCATTATTCCTCTTGTGATTTACTAGTGCAATCACTAGGCCTACTTTGCCGATTTGCGCGTTTTTAAGCAACCCTAGCAACCATCGAGTCATCGAGTGGTCGCGTCGCGTCGAGTCGATTACTACAAGCCCATGGGGCATCGTGATAAACGGAGCAACAACACCAGGAAGTCATGCGTCTGGTGCATGAAGAGACGGAAGTTAGGCCACTTAACATCCCCAGATACGCCCTGTCTAGGCCGCTGTTTGACCAAGAACAGAGGCTAAAGCCTTATAATGCAGCGGTCAATGCAAACCCTGCCCTCCCCGCCCCCCCCCCCCTCGGTCAGGGTTCCGCACTAAGTGGACACTTCAGAAATTGTAATGCGAAATTTTTGCAACCAAGGTGGTACATACATTCATAGATTTACCAAGAATTCACCACCTTAGGCTGAGTTTACATCGGATGACACGCGACACGAACACGCAGGCGAACAAAGGTTTCATGGGGATGAATCATTTGTGAAGATGAACTAAGAGCCCCCATGCGACGAGCAAAAGAAATGCTAACGCCCTGCGAACACCTCACACGAAGGCTCAGAAAATGATAGACCCGACGATGCCAGGAAGGCGCCACCTTATTTGTCTTCGGGCAACAGAGCTGTCAAGAACTCCAGATACCTCCTACACTAATCAAAGAAAAAAAATATAGTCATTTAGACGGGATTCGAACCGTCCGCCTTCTGATTTGTAATCCAACACTCTATCCACTCGGCCAACGAGCCAGCTGACAAGTACATGATTTGTGTTTGTCATAGACGTAGGCCTTCGACTTGCGTAATACAGTAAACCTCGCGTAAGTCGCCGGCGCCTAACCCCCCAAAGTGTTTAAGTCGACACAGCGGAAACGGTCCCAATTTCTCGTAATGGTATTTGCCATTAAGTTACCTTCCGTAAGTCGTCCTAAGTCGTCAAAGTGTCTAAGTCGTCGTAAATATCCTGGTCCCAACTACGTAAAAACAGTGCTTTTCGCCTTGCGTAAGTCGACACGCGACGATCGTGACACAACTACGAATGGGAAGTTATAAATAGGGCATCGCCATCACTTTACTAGCGAAGTCAATTCTATACTTCGACCAATCGCACCACATGTCTGCAGTTACGATAGAATGGACTCGTACAGCAATTATTGAAACTTTTTCATTTTCCCAATCAAAGCTAGGAATCCTCAAGCCGATTTTCTGCTTTGCACCCTGCTACCTGCGATTGAATACGACCGCAAGGAACTGATACCGGTGGCCGACCTGAAATTGATCACATCTTCGCCATTGGTGGAAACAAAAATATTTTTGGTGGAAATGACGTCTAGTGAGCTAGTCCACTACGGAGATCGAGTGCCCAGTTCACTGTGTTCCCTGGACGTAGGTTTTACGGTTTTTCACTGTCAAATATCGACAGTACATAACCGTTTTTGAAATTTCACGGTGAAAGAATGTGAAGCCAATATTTATCGGTAGATTACAGTAAAGAGTCGTTTACAGTAACATACTGTTGTAACCTGACAGTAAAGGACTGTAGTACAGGGAATCATGGGCTGGGATGGGGTAGGGTTAGGGTTAAGCCCTTACGGTTAGCCAATTACAGCTGGGTAGTGGTGGGACTGTGAGTAGGGCCAGTAAAAGAAACAAGGGTTGGTCAATAACGTATGCTATAGACATTATACAGGTTTTCCGAATCACTCAAAGAAAAATTCCAGGGGTAAGCGTGCAGCCCCAGTAGCGTAGTGGTTAGAGCGTATGTCTATTTAGGTTTAGTTAGGTATGCGCTGGATCGAATCTGCCGGCGGTACTATGCACTCTTTGCCATCTGCTGTTTTCTTTTTTCCTTCATCTTCCAAGGTTTTTTTCCTCACTTTTTCAGTCTAAAACAGTGCGGTTTATACTCTTTTGTCGTCATGGAACGTGTTTTTGTTGTAAAATGATATTTCAAAATGACAGTAATATACCGATAGGAAATTACGGTATAGTACCGTACACGAAAATTTACGGTAGTATACAGGCAACAAAATTGCCAGCGCATTACCGTTAAAATTCACGTCAAAGGAAAACAGTGTTGCAAAGTAAGTCGCAAAGCAAAACCAGGTTGAAAATCAATGGTGGATTCCTGGCTTAAGGCCTGCTTTCCATTGGCCCGTTTCCGTGCGCAAAATCTCGAAAGCATTGTATTTTTCCGCGCCGTGACCAACGAAGCGGAAACAAACAATGATTTCGAGTGTTTTCGCGCACGGAAATGCGCCAATGGAAAGCAGGCCTAAGGGAAGGAAGCTATCTCCCGAAGAGAGGGGACGTATTACCTAGTTTCCGGTTTTGGCATTACGCTCCCCCCGCTGGCTTCCCATTCAGCGGCACATCTAGACCTACTGATTAGCCTAGCCTACTGTGGTGGAGTGAGAGCGCCAGCAGGAATGGCACGACAAAGACAAGAACCAGTCTATGCCCATTTAGCAAGATGATGTTAGCACAAAGGCCTACATTGAAATGTGCAAGAAATGTCGGAAATTTATGAGTCGTAAGTCGCCAGGACGGCGAGTTACAGGCCTAAGTCGTCAAAATGGCGGCTTATAATGTAAGTTGCCGAAATGTCGACTTATATAGCTCGTCAGATCTCTAAGTCGCCACAAAAATATTGGTCCCGAAAGTGGCGACTTACGCGAGGTTTACTGTAATAGTAACAATGAACAAGAGAAAACACACGAAGCCTACCAACAATATCGGTGGCCGAATGGGGAAGACAGTGGAGCAAAGACAACAGGGCGCGGGTTCGATTCCCAGCTGGGTCGAACTTTTTTCTTTCGGAAAAAGTGTTCAGCAGGAGCTCACCAGAGGATGTTGATACCTTGACAGCTCGAAGACAAATAAGGTGGCGCCCTCCTGGCATCGTCGGGTCTATCATGTCCTGAGCCTTCGTGTGAGGTGTTTGCAGGGCGTTAGCATTTCTCTTGCTCGTTGCATGGGGGCTCTTAGTTCATCTAGTTCAGCTTTAAAAGCCAAGCGCACATTTCCGACAAAGCTCAATGCGTTAGGGGTGTCTGTTAAAATCGACAGTCCTATATATAGCCGAATGACGAGTGGACAGCGTTGGATCAGTCGACTATAAAAACACCCCTAACACATTGAGTTTCGCAGCAAATGTGCGCTTGCTTTAGGGTCGTTGAACTGGTCAGACGTCAACTCTTTCACCAATAAGAAAGTAGGTGTGCGTCAGGAAATTACCACAGAGAGGGTTTGCCATGGGCAGGCATGTTGGAGGACAATAATCGAAGACAACAATAGTTGCCATGGTTTGGTAGTTTTCCTAAACCATGACTGCTGAGTACATTGTTTTCCCACCAATACGGGCGCATTTTCCCCCAGAGTTGTGAGACATCATCCAAACAAACACACACTTTTAAACGACAGGAATGGAGCTACCAAGGGAAAACTAAACCTCCAGATGGCTCTTCTGTACTATAAGTCCTCGTGTCACTGTTTACAACATGGCAGAGTATGGAAAGTGGAGCCGAAACGGTTAATGTCGTCCTGGGTACAACAGAAATATACCCAGGTTCAATGTCGTCCCACAAAACTATACCCTGGGTATAGTTCCATCTACAAAAGTATACCCAGGATTGGATAAAGCACCTGAAGACGAGATTGCCCTTGCAAATGCCATATTATGACCATGCAGAAGCATGACAAGTCGAAAAACATCGCTCTAGCGCCCGACACGACGGGCATCATTTTAATATATCGTACCGACAGTGATCAAAGAAATTTACGTGCCGTTTATCGTCACTCAAACCCGCAATAGTACTCGCAGCACGGCTCGCGGACGTAGCTGAACGCACGACCACGAACAAACATATGGGGCGCAGATCGGCTCTGTTTGTTTGCTCATTTCTTTGAAACTGTGAGCTTAACTTGCGATACGTTTGGACCGTTGTGTTGAGACAAATGTCAACAGTTGACCCATGCCATCGATGAGCACAAAATCTGACAATATTGACTGATATTTTGAAGATGTTGCTTTCAAAACTGCCGTCTTAGTTGAAGCGAGAAACAAAATGGCGGCCATCCATTCCTAATTCGTACCTAGGCTCAAAACTACGGTACTGGGTATACTTTTGTAGATCGAACTATACCCAGGGTATAGTTTTGTAGGACGACATTGAACCTGGGTATATTTCTGTTATACCCAGGACGACATTAACCGATTCGGCGAAAGTGGACTGTTCAGAAACTTAAAAATGAGTTATCAAACAGAGGAGCGTCACTTACAGGCAGAAACAGGCAGAAAAAGTGATCTAATCATTTTCAACCTCAGATGCCTCCATCATTGACGTAATCATCATATCAGACTTGATATTTTGTCCATCACTCTCTTAGTGATGGCACAAATCGGCTCCTATAACCAGTTAACACCTAGAGCAATAGAAACAAGTTCTACCCTTAGGTTTTTAGGTTTTGCTATACAGGTTAGGAAAAAAAAGTTGGTCGTAATGGATATATTGGTTAGGAAAAAAAAGTTCGCGTGCGGGCGATTGAGATATCATGAGATTTTGATATTTTCAAACTTGATAATTTGCAATATGTTTGCCCGTGGTTGAGGTAGAGACATGATACTACCCACACTTAGGTTATTGAGCATGCCCATTTCGATTATGCAATAGCCTTGATGATCAGGGCAAGGTCAAACTTGATAATTTGGCATGTCTCTGTCGGTGGTAGCAGTGGAGGTTTGATAAAACCCATATTTAGGTTATTTAGGTTAGGTTATTTCGATTATGTAATAACCCTGATGATCATAGGTCAAGGTCAAGGTCAGAGTTCGAGGTCAAACTTCCCAAAGAACTGATAAACAATGAAACTCACTGAACAGAGAGTGGACAGTATAACTTATAGTACAGAAGAGACCCTATTATCGAGAGGTTGAACTATATTCTGGATAGCCCCATTTCTTCAACATTTCGGCATTTTCTTTTACAAAATGACGGTAAAATTCGCGAAACACATGTAGTCAAATCATGAAATAACAAGAGAAGGCTGCGAATAAAATGTCAAAGTACACCGGTACTGTCGGGCGATTTCCCAGTAAAGGCTGATTCATACTCCGTCCGGATTTTGCGCCGACTATGATCAATTTCACTGCGTGTGCACATTCACGTCGTGGAAACCTGCGATCAGTTTCATGCGCTTGACGGTCCGCAAGCGAGTATGAATCAGCCCTTATGGTGATCACCTGTAGACCACCTCCCGCTGCAGAGAGTTATACCAGTCAAAACTGCCCTGAATATACATGCATTACCAGCCATACGTCAGAGTGACGTCACGAAGTACCTAAGAAGACCTTAAAGCTGACAGGTCAGATATACTCTCCCACTTGTATGCAAAAATTTTTACGCTCAACTTCCGCAGACCACGAGGCTGCCGAAGTCGAGCGTTCAGTAATGTTCGTAATGTACAGTCATTGACAAAAGTTTATCTCCACCTGACATCTTGAATATTTCAAATACTACTGGACCAATTTTAACACGGTTTGTTGCACATGAAAGTATATCTTGTTGGTCATATTTCTGCATCAAAATTTTGGATATTCGGAAATATCGTTATTAGTGAGGTTCCGCATCGTCACGAATTCCGAATCCCGAAACGATTTAAGGCCTGCGTGACGTTACGTCATGACGCCGTTTTTTCGTCATCATTCACTCGCCTGAAAACCGGAAGTGAAGGATCGCGGGCTCGCAGAAAATCTAACACTCGAACCTTCAAAGTGGAAGTAGAGGTAATCACCGCCGTAGTAATAAATGCATATCGTATCGAATTCAAACACATTGAATAAACAAAGTATCCGATTACTTATCAATGACCCGCGGATGCTATACCATAATAAGTAGCCACCACAAAGATTGGTGTATCAAGAGAAAGAATCAGAGTCTCCGTCTATAGGCCGCCATGACCGTGCATACGCAATGCCACATACGCCTAGGCTTACAAGTGGGTTACATAACATGGGGAACGTAAGGAGAGTTTAGTTGCCGTAAAGGCTATAACAGCTGTTATTCAGGCTTAATGACTAGTCCATCATCATTGAATGGCTTGGCATTATGGTTTACAGGCCAATCTCCTTTGAATGACATAACTCCTAGTTCCCCTTTCGGTTCCGGTTCTCGAGAGTGTCAGGTGATTAGTAAATTGGGAGAGACAAATCAGTGCATATGCCGATACTGCTATGCATGCATGAATTGATGGCGAATGCCTCCTGAGAAGAGGCGTAGGAGCGGACGTGGTTGCACTCTCTAACTATGCACGACCGGAGCTAACATTTGTTTTGAGGTCAAATCGCCAAATTTGCATGTGTTGTCGAATAGCCATGTTATGCGAAATTAGTTTTCGTTTGGACCTTCACTTTTTTGACCCAGATTGCATGTGATTTCTTTGGATACGTACACTGTATATTTGGAGCCTACCTCTGTCCATGCAGAGCCCTCGATCCTTCACTTCCGGTTATCAGGCGAGTGAATGATGACGTAGTTGGTATGCCCAGGGTGTAATGGGTGTTTCAAGGTTGGAAGCTTAAGCGGCCTATCCACGTGCAATATTATTGCACAATATGAGGATCAAAATGGGCAATATTATTGCAAATCTTTCTCCCATCCATTATGCCAGAAGCACATGACACCCATTTTGGGCCCCATATTGTGCAATATTATTGTACCGTGGAAAAACCGCTTTAGTGTACATTACGAACATTACGGAACGCTCGACTTCGGCAGGCTCGTGGTCTGCCGAAGTTGAGCGTAAACATTTTTGCACACAAGTCGGAGAGTAAATCTGACCTGTCAGCTTTAAACTCCGGTTTTGCACACCCGCTGCCCCATTCGAGTTAGCCATTTTTAGTGCGGCGTCCATGAGACGGATATAGTGATGAATCGGGATTATGGATCTTTTTTCTTGTGCACATACTATTTCTTATAAGATGGTCTTCTGCACATGTGAAAATTGGTGCAGAAGAAAAAAAACTGGTGCAGAAGAAATTGGTGCACAAGAAATAAATCTGTTAATGGGCCTTCAAATGCACTGAATAAGCAGCAGTCATGTTCCTGATCTGGCAAGGGACAATATTTGCACCAGGAAGATTCACAGGGATGGCTTTTTAAGTCAGCACATGTGCACATGTGCACATGTGCACAAGATCTCAGACGTCCATTTTGTGAATGGAATCCGAGCACTTAAGTTGGACATAAATTGCCTCTGCACCTATTTTTTAATGATAACAAATTATGATTCACAGGGTTGTAATATAGCGAAATAAAACGACTTGCCTCTGCACATATGTTTACATGAAAAAATTGAACCACAAGGTCTTGCTGGAGGGAAAAACTGGTGCACATGACCGATTTATCAACACGG
>NMRB01001019.1:162526-185097 GCA_002633025.1 Notospermus geniculatus | reverse complement strand
GAATCCACATTCGACCGCATTAGATCACATTGAACCACATACGACCAGATTAAAATTCTCGTCTAAACGCAGGGATGAGACCCGAATCCGGATTCATTCTACCTGCGCGCATGCGTATTGATGTGGTTTTTCTTCCTTCACTGACCGCACTGGATGTGGAGAGTTCCAGAAGGGTAATTTGAAGTCGGAATGTGACCAGATTAAAATGTGTGTGTAAACGCTACCCCAAAAATTGGAACACATCCGGTCGAGAATGCGGGTCGATCGGATTGAATCCGATCGAATCTGAATGTGTTTTTTTGGCTTGGTCGTCTAAACGGCCCTATTGGGTAGCGTTTACACGCAAGAGTTTTGAACCACAAACGGATGTGGATTTTTGCCTGTCGTCTAAACGGCCCTAATGTGTCACAGTCTTCCTCATCGTGTTTGATTGTTTCACGGGAGTGTGTAGTCGTGGCTGGTTTGGTTTCATGAATGAATGTTATAAGATCAAGTGGCTTGACCTTCCGGCATGGAAATAACAGAGAACTCCACGGAAATCCGCCACGAAATCCGTGACTGTAATTATAATGTATAGTTTTTAACAATGGAATAAACTATACACTGGCCGTAACACATGTACAGCGATGGAAAAAATTATTGAACTACCTCTGGTTGACTCACTCATTTTCCATTAAAATAGGTCCCACAAACTCTCCAATAATTCTGACATTACAATAGATTGACGGAATAAGCGGCGACTGGACAATGAACGACACACAGAGAAACAGCGAGTCCGTTTCCCAGTGTGTTCCGAACAATGGGAATCACACAGAAAAACGGCCACGCTGAAAAACGTTACACTTGGCCTGTGCAACAGACACCGTAAAGTGAACACAATAGGGCCGTTTAGACTACAAGCCAATAAACCACATTCAGATTCAATCCGATTGGATCCGATCGACCCGCATCGGGTCTCATTTGCGTTTAGACGAGATTTGTTGAATGTGGTCGTATTTGGTCCAATGCTGTCTAATGTGGATTCTGGACCATTTAAATCCGCATTGGACCGCATTGGGTAGCGTTTACATGCAAAGAGTTTTGAAACACAATCGGATTCGATCGGATCGCATGTGGATTTTTGCCTGTCATCTAAAGGCCTCCATACACTGAATGACAAAATTCGAAATTAGTCGCTGCTATGGTCAGTTCACAACACTTGATCTGGCGACATGTTGAAATACTCCACAAAAGTGTCAGAAGATTTCAACATTTATGGAACGTTTCCACAAAAAGTATTTTGAAACGGACAACTGTAGCGGCTAATTTCGACGTGTGTCATTCAGTGTATGGAGGCTTTTATGGCCAATACACACGATACAACATTTTGGTCCAACTTTTTCGTTAGACATGTTTGATCAAATTTGGCCCCCGCCACACACGATCAGTCTTATTCATCAAACATTCTTACAAAAATGGCTGCCAAGTATACAGGATGACGTCATAAACTTCAATCACCACTGAAAATAGCAGTGAATGCACTGGGCATGACAGGGTCAATCATGCAACAAAAATCCTGCTCCGCTACACACGATCAAATTTTCCAAGTTAGGTCAAAGAAAAATAGGACGAAACCTATTCTGCAAAATCATGTTGGATGGAATTCTTTCCATCAAATTTTCCGGCACACACGATCAAATTTGTTGGTCCAATTTTTGTTGTCCAATTTTGTAGTATCGTGTGTATAGGCCATAAAGGGCCCTAATGATTAAAGCTGAACTGCATGAACAAAAACACCTGAGCGCCGCAGTATGGAAGTCCGAACGCCCTTCGAAGTACCTCCAGAACATGATAGACTACCAGCCTATTTGGTGGCGCCACTGTATTCAATCGCAGGCTTTCAATCAAGACACATCAAGAGACAGTGACCAAGTGACAGAGCCTGATAGACTTTGTACCGATCTTTGGAACCCGAGTACGAGGTTCGTCAGGGTTCTTCAGTGCTTGTGCACTGTTGAAATATATGGTACAATGACAAAAACTTCGGCATCAACAAATAACACACCGCTCGTCTGACTTTCAAAAAGTCCAATTGGTTTCATAGCAAATATGTTGCATATAAATCTTATTTTATTTCTTTTGCCATAATTTCCTGATTTGAATATATTTTCACAAAAACGCAATGTACTTGATCTGACATGTCTGAGCAACAATACATAGGCCTACCTGACTCACGTGATGTGTGTGTATTTGTAGAAACAATATTTAAATGATTTCAATAATTATGGCCAAAGAAATCAAATAAGAATTGTCCTCAACGTGTATGTAATGATATCTGATGAAGTTGATCAACGTCAAATGAGTGTTGTATTATTTTTGAATGCATAAATATTTTCAATTGATCGTCAAGTACGGGCCAAAATTACGCGATAGCTTAGTATAGTGGTCTTTAAGTAGGTCAGTAGGTCGTGAAAGTGGGTCAGATAGAATCTAGTCTTCATAAGCTTTAGTTTGACACCAAACACGACTACCTTAACTTTCCATTATCACACTTCTGCACACAGTATACGCATTCTACGATCGGGGACGAGGTATAAAACACAAGTTATAAGAACTATTGTTTTATACCTCGTCCCCGATCGTACAATACATAATGGGTGAGGTCAAGTGAGTTATGGAAAGTGTTAGTGTTAGTGTCAGTGTTAGTGTTAACCTGAATTGACAAATCAGGGAATGAAGTTAACACCAGGTTAACACTGAATTAATCCTTTGTTAACTCGGTGTTAAACTGGGGTTAAGCCAGTGTTAACCTTGATACATGTATGTCCCACTCCAAATTTTATCATTCTTGACATGCCTGTGGTGGTGTCACATTTTTGAAGCCCGATGAAGCAAGTTCATCAAAACATGTAAATAGAGAACAGGTGGTGACATTTGTCTTCAATGCAAATGTGGTTGGATGGGTGAGAGGCTACAAACATGTAGGCCTAGGGATAAAACAAACAAACAAGCATGCAGCCGTGGCAGCAGACGAATTTTTTAGCATGGTTTTCTGATTAATTCTCTTCAAATTTGCTGCTAGAAAATGGCAAAAAACGTTTCCATGGAATGTGCTAAAATACTGTGTGTTCTCGATGAACTGAAAAGGCAGGGCTTCTTTCATAGTTTTCTTGGCGAAAACAACATGACTGCGATCAGCAATTGAGAACTGGGCCTAGGGCCAAACTCTGACACTTGACCTCTAAAAGTGTTAACTCTTAGTTAACCTCTAGAGATTAGTGTTATCATAATGCTTTTTGTAGTACAGTTTTGTCAAATCAAAGCCTAGCGCTCAGGTTAACGCCAGGTTAACCCAGAGTTAACACTAGCACGAAGTCTCCAAAGTGTTAACTCGTGTTTAACCCAGTGTTAACTCGGGAGTTTGATGAGAGGTCAAAATTCAGAGTTAACACTGGTGTTAGTGTTAGAATTAGTGTTAACTCTGTGTTAACTCGACGATTTGACCTCACCCAATGTGAGCACACGTTGGATAATGGCGCAGAGTTTGACTGGACTATAGGTTACGGTTAAAAACTTAGTTTTTGCCCAGAAACTAAGTTTTTGCATCCACAAACTTGGATTTTGGACCAGAATGTTAGTTCTGGAGCATAATGATAGTTCCGGGGGACGCAGAACTATTAATGTTTCAGATTGGAAACTTAGTTTTTGCTCAGAACCTAAGTTTTTAGGCGCATAAACTAAGTTTCTGGCCTTGCCATCCATAAACTAAGTTTTTGTCGAGTAGAAACTAAGTTTTTGTCCATCTGGTCTTGGAATTACAGTTCTGGAGTTGAAACATGAGTTCCAAGAGCAAAACCCGAGTTATGCGAGCAAAAACTTAGTTTTTGGACCCATAAACTAAGTTTACAGAGCAAAAACTTAGTTTATGGAATAAATGAACAAACCGCTTGCCATACGCTTCTGAGCCGCTTGAATTTGCAGGAGCAGACGAACCAGGCCAATGTTAATTGAATGTAATTTATTCATGACTCATTTGTTACACATGTCTCGGGCATCGATTTATACAGAGTTCCACGGCAACGAAGGAATTTTGCTTGCAAAGTCGCGATAATTGCCCAAATATTGGCCAAAATGACATAGGTACATTCAGATCGTGAGGTACATACAGATTGTGTGAAAGTTCTATGAAATTCCGTCCAGTAGTTTGGGTGGAAATGCCTCCTCGCCAGTCCCAAATATAAACAAAGAACACGTCTAAAAATTCATCACACCACACAAGACGTCACAGAGGGGCGGGACTGCACACTCTATTCAGGTATTGATGCGCGAAAATGATACTGACAAAAATGCGTAAATATTGTGATAGTCGAGAGATAGTAATCAAATCAAGACAAATCGTGAAAAGGCACACTCTGAGAAGATAATTCTGCAAGAAATCCGGGTGATTTTTGAGGCCAGTAGGTTAGGAATATTTTATCTGGTGATTTCGTATTCAAGTCATTTCTCCATTACAAATTTTGGCGTAGTTAGGTCGTCAAGCAAACGGTGACAAGTTGACGGGGTCCTGTTTGGCACTACTTTCTCGTAACGTTAAAGGAGCACGGTATTGCCACTTTTTCTCGACAGCCGGCGCCACTGTGCCACTCTCCAACCCAGGGACTAACTACGTATCGCGAATTGACCCGATTTACTACGTACATTTTGTAATGCATTTTTGTAGTTCGTGTTACTGCCGCTAGGTGGCTCCCTCTAGGTCGGCAGTCAAATAACGCATTTGAGATCCAATACCGTGCTCCTTTAAGAGATAGCTGAAGATTTGGTCGCTGGCGTGGACAATGGAAGTGGCGTAAATGGTCCACACCCAGAAACATGATTGTAGAAGATAACAATCTTCCTGGTCGGTCAGAGCACAGGCACAGGAAGGTGTCCATTATCATATTTTTCCTAACCGGTATAGATTCCTAACCAGTATATGCATTACGAAATGAAATTAACGAAGTGAATAGAGGGTTAATGATTGGGTAAGTGTAAGGGTTAGGGTTTGTGTTGGGTGTAGTATTAGGATTAGGATTAAGATTAGGATTAGGATTACCTTTTGCTATAGGCCTACAGGTTAGGAAAAAAAGGTGGTCGTAATGGATATATCGGTTAGGAAAAAAAATTCGCCCCCGGCTTAGGTAATCTGACCGAGTACCCTAGATTTCAATGAAACTTCTATCAGCTGATGGTGGCATTGATTGCGTGCCTCGTGTTGAGAAACCAGTGTGTTGTGGACATGGTGGATGCGGGCAGATGCCTGAATTTTGGTGAACACCGCCAACATTTTGTTTCATGTTTTTTAGATATCAATGAATGCAACGCAAATACGCCCCCATGTCATGCAAAGGCAACATGTACAAATACACCGGCTGGTTCCTTTACCTGCACATGTAATAAGGGATACACAGGAGACGGGAAGACCAAATGTGCCGGTAAGAATGAATCACAGACATTGTGAAAATTCGTGATAGCGAGTTTGAAGACCCATACATTATACAGAGAGGTGGTATTCCTCCGTGTTTATGTTTCTTTGTGTGAATATTCCACCTCATTGTACTGCACTGTTGAAAAGTCATGCTTAAGAATTCTTTAGCTGTCTAATGTCAGTATGTTCTCAGTACGAAGGAAAGACTGGAAAACGGAGAACATTAGCAGATGTTACCCTGTTTGATAGCACGACTGTCCGATCGAGTCGGTTTTCTACCTCGGCCGTGAATGAGAAGGTAATAGCAGCCGAGAATGAAATTCAGGCCGGAGGAATCCAGCGAGTACAGAGATCCTGTTTTTTTACAGATGTCGATGAATGTAAGGATCCGTCAAGAAATAACTGCGTGGCGAATCAGAATTGTGAGAACACTGATGGAAGCTTTGCGTGCAAGTGTAAAACTGGATTTAAAACAGATCAAACTGACAACAAGAAATGCATAGGTATGTGATGACATGAGAATTTCAGTGACCTGCAGAGTAACACTACTCAGAACAGTTTTCACAGGCATGGTTATTTCTTCTTGCAATGGGGAACCAGCAGATGTCACGATGCCCCCGCCGCATTAGGGTTTGCGACCTTGAAGCCATTTTTAACCGGCGTGTTCGTATACCATCTCTATGAGAACTAGCTTTGACTGACTCTCTTTACATTGCATGCCAATCAGAATAACTAGCTGATACCCCGTGCTATGCACGGGGTATGTGCACGGGCATTCCCAAGGTCGGATCCGGGGGGATGCACCCCCTATTTTTGTTTAGAAAGGTATCAAGACANGGGGGGGGGGGGGCTGAGGGCCTAGACCTACTTCAGGCTCTAATAATAGGCCTAGGGCCTAGCAGTTTAGAATTCTGCCACTTCAAAGGTGGTATAATGGCGGCCTAATATCATGTGATTCTTGGAATGGAAGTATTTTACTTAACAAATTTTACGACAAAGAAAGTAAGAAAAGATAGTTGCGTGATATTGGCCTACTGCTACTGCTGGGTAGGCCACGTGTTCATGGTGTTTGAATGCGGCCGGTGTGTTATAAAACGCTTCGTAATCACGTGGTATGCTAATGAGGTCAGGAGTGAGGTCACGGTCATAATGGAATTTTAACGACATAAACAACGGACATGGTTTGGGGTAATTTTTAAGACGGTAACAGCTGATTGATTTAGCTGGTTTTACTTGCAAAAACGGCTTCAAAATGCAGTATTAACTAAGTTTGAAACCTGGCGCATTGTCTTCGTCACATAGTAAAACGGGTGTATGCGGAAAACGGACTCATTATTCACGGCGGTTTGAGAGGAAAAGTGTGAAATTACGCTAATCGCCAACTCAGTAATAATATATAGATTATTGCTGTGTTTGTCGTTATAGATGTAAATGAATGTACAGAAACTGGAACAATGAAGCATAACTGCCCGGAGAAAACATCAAAGTGTGAAAATACAGACGGGTCCTTCAAATGTACCTGTAAAGCCGGGTACACGGGGACGCCATGTGTTGGTGAGTGAAGACACTGTCTGATGGTTCGAACCCAGAAGCGCGATCTCAGTATCAAGTCCATTGTAATTTTATGTCCTGTTCAACCATTTCGGATTGGAAACCTAGAATGGCGCGATAGTTGCGCCAGCGCTGTTAGGCTTCCTGTACATAGAAGTATACGGTATTCGGTATACTCTATACGGTATACGGCATACGGATACGGCGATTTATATAGGATATACGCTGGGCTGAACCGGGGGCTGAACTCGGCAATTTGGTCGTTCGATTTGCATTGTCGGAAAGTACTAAGTCATGTAGAGGATGTGTCAAGACATTTTTTACACCCAACCCCCGAGTGACCGAGAAAGGGTTAGCATTTTGGGGACACTCTGTAAAATATTTGCTTTGCTGAATTATCGAACCTGAACTTTGTTTCACAATCAGATAGTGAATACCAATATTTCCTTTGATTTTGATTGCCGGGAATGTATTTCTGCTGAAAATCAACGAAAATATTATTTAGAAATGAGTAGGCTGACCAATCTATGCCTATTCTCCCGACCAACGGGCACTATACGAAGAGAAAAAATCGTGCAAGCGCGATTCCTTGTATACGCGAATAGCGTGCACCGTTCCTCGTATAGGGCTATGTAACCCCCTCATTGAAAAACAATTGTTCGTTTTCTGGTATACGCGTGCACTACGAAACGTGCACCAAATACCGAATACCGTATACTTCTATGTACAGGAAGCCTTACCAACAACTCAAGTTCAGTCAGCTCGCAGTGATCGTCGTCGGTTAACAGAGAGGTTAAGATCATGAATGTAAACGACAAACGTGAACGCTATAGAAATGGACTTAATTGAATTAATGCTTCAACTGTCAATCACTTTCATACAACTGTCAATAGCATTCTTATCGTTCTGTATTTGAATCTGTCAACAGCTCATCATACTATGACAGTGGGTGTGCAAGTATATGCTCTTTTCGTAAATTTATACACAGATCCCTACTTTCTGATTGACCGTGACTATCTTATCTCCTCATGAATTTTAGTTGCCATCTGAGAAGAGAAACCTACCAGAGCAGCATCATCAAATCTTGTTGTACGTGTTTTGTCACGTCGTATTCTCCGTGGACGCAATTCCTTCTGGGCTTCACTCTCCGCCTTTTCCTGAAGAGACATGAATCAGCATGAATAACTTTGCAATCAGAACAAAAAGATGACAGAGACAAGTAACCATGAGGGAAACCTGGAAGTTTTAATGGCAGAATGCCCAACTTACCCTTGCAAGTTTAGCTTTAGCTTGCATCTTCTCACGGATTGTCGCGCCAAGAGTTTTACCACGAGCAGCAGCAGCAGGTTTAGCACGAGGTGTTCCCGTCTTGGCTTCCTCCGCAGCTTTTACTGCATCAACCAGATCCATCAATGCTACACAAGATAAAAAGGTTCTCCATGTCAACTGCGAGTGCTTACTACATGTATTCACTATTACCGATACCGGTACACTAACTTTAGGAAATCTTGAGAAAAACAGAAGGGTGCACACTTGGTAATTTGTAATGACAACAAAACCTACCAGGTTTTTTAGCTCGGGGGGATGGTGTGGGCTTCCTTTCTTCAATACCTTCCTCTTCAGGAGGGAGCTCTTCCAGTATACCCTCTTCCAGCCTGGATACCAAACCCTCCTCCGCGCCCGGAGCCACCTCTGCCTCCACCACTTCATCAGCTGCAGCAGCCCTCTCTCGTAACGACGCTTCCAGTTTAGCTTTACTTTTCAATTTCGCCGTTCCCAACTCTCCTTTGTCACCTTCCTTTCTGAGTGTCCCGGCCAACTCACGTTTCCTTGTTCTATGCTTTGTTTTCAAATCTTCCATCAATTCTTCTGCATTCTGGATTTCGTCAATCATCTGGAAAACAGGTAAAAAAACATGTAAAACCCTTGAGATCACCCTGTCCTTTTGAAAGCCAGGGCCCGTACACCCTAGTCTGTGAGCATTTCATCACATATGGTAGAAAATACTTTACTTCAAACTAATCAGCATTAAGCAGGATGACTTATTACAACTTGGCTTGAATAATGATCAGAGAGTTGTACCCACCTCTTCATCAGACAACTCACTGCCGGACATTCTCTGCAGTATGTAAACGACAAACGTGAACGCGAGTGACGTTAGTATGCAGCCACCTGACTAACGCAATTACGTTCCAACCCCGTTTCTCGTGAGGCAATCTCTCTTCGTAAAATTTTGTCATGAATGAGGTCCCCGGCTTAGGTAATCTGACTGAGTACCCTAGATTTCAATGAAACTTCCATCAGCTGATGGAGGCACTGATTGCGTGCCCCGTGTTGAGAAACCAGTGTGTTGTGGATGTGGGGAGATGCCTGAATTTTGGTGAACACTGCCAACATTTTGTTTCATGTTTTTTTAGATATCAATGAATGCAACGCAAATACACCCCCATGTCATGCAAAGGCAACATGTACAAATACACCGGCTGGTTTCTTTACCTGTACATGCAATAAGGGATACACAGGAGACGGGAAGACCACATGTGATGGTAAGAGTGAATCACAGGCATTGTGAAAAGTCGTGATGGGGAGTTTAAAGACCCAGCATTATACAGAGAGGTGGTATTCCTCCGTGTTTATGTTTCTTTGTGTGAATATACCACCTCATTGTACTGCACTGTTGAAAAGTCATGCTTAAGAATTCTTTAGCTGTCTAATATCAGTATGTTCTCAATACGAAGGAAAGACTGGAAAACGGAGAACATTAAACAATTGGCGCACGGGAGGGAGGGTGACATGACGTTTTGTATGGGCGGTATTTTCCGCCAAAATCTCAGCGCGATAATTCAAAGAGGGAATATGAATATACCACCTCATTGTACTGCACTGTTGAAAAGTCATGCTTAAGAATTCTTTAGCTGTCTAATATCAGTATGTTCTCAGTACGAAGGAAAGACTGGAAAACGGAGAACATTAAACAATTGGCGCACGGGAGGGAGGGTGACATGACGTTTTGCGTCACCCGAGGTGGTGATGGTTTCCGAGGCGAAGCCGAGGGAACCATCACCACTGACCGAGGGTGACGCAAAACGTCATGTCACCCGACCGACCGGGCGCCAATTGCTTTAGCACACCTCTTCTCAATGTGAAGATAATCTTCCGTCGCCACCAAGTTCTCCAGTCCAGGTCCTCCTCCGTGACAGGGACAAAACCACGCGAATCCATCGCGATCGCAGCCATTCCTTTCCTTGCTCTGTTGCTGCTTGCCCATGGAATGGACGTCGAGACACAACGTCACGTCAAAATATTCGTTGCGTCATCGATCATGTTACCCTCGTAATGTTACCCCCGAGGGTAACATTACGTGACGTCACGTCGATTTGCGTCGACTTGAACGTCACGGCACGGTGATTTTTTTCAATGGCTGACGTAACGTCGTATTCCAGTAACGTCGCCTCCAGCGGGAGACATGACGCTCTGCGACACTGATAGAGGTGTGCTAATAGCAGATGTTACCCCTGTTTGATAGCACGACTGTCCGATCGAGTCGGTTTTCTACCTCGGCAGTGAATGAGAAGGTCATATGGCAATATTATCGATGAGGGGACCCTAAAATAAATCATGAAAATCTCAGTTATTATGATTCTTTTTCATGAATAACGGCTTGTCTTTAAAAGTTAAGGTATTCATCTTTTCATGAGAGTAAAAACCTGGTCATTTTTTCTTCAAAAATCATGTTTTTGAAGCGAAGATTGTGGACAGGTTTTGGTGTTTACATTCCGTAAAATCGTAGAATCGTGACGGCAAAAATGTGGTCACAAGTTGGTCAAAAACACAGTATTTAGGCAGTATTCTTCCGTCCCTATATAGGAAACGCAAACTTGCCCACATTTTTAAACTACTAACAAACTTAAAGACCAGACTAGACCAGAATCTGGGCAATGTGGGCATTAAATTCGCACCACATTCGCTCGATGAACATGGCCGTTGTTACTTCATTTCACGTCAGTGGCAGCACCGATCGGTGGGGAATCCCCATCTCCGTCCATTGCGAAGTGTCAATTTAATGCCCAGATTCTGGTCTAGTCTGGTCTTTAAGTTTGTTAGTAGGTAAAAAATGTGGGCAAAAAATGTGGGCAAGTTTTCGTTTCCTATATAGGGACGGAAGAATACTGCCTAAATACTGTGTTTTTGACCAACTCCTGACCACATTTTTTCGTCACGATTCTGCGATTTTACGGATTGTAAACACCGAAACTACACCACAATCTTTGCTACAAAAACATGATTCTTGAAGCAAAGATGACCAAATTTTGACTGTAATGAAAAGATAAATACCTCAACTAGGAATTTTCTGTAAAATCCTCTGTTATTTCTAACAGTGTACCCTAGATTTCAATGAAACTTCCATCAGCTGATGGTCGCATTGATTGCGTGCCTCGTGTTGAGAAACCAGTGTGTTGTGGATGTGAGCAGATCCCTGAATTTTGGTGAACACTGCCAACATTTTGTTTCATGTTTTTTTAGATATCAATGAATGCAACGCAAATACGCCCCCATGTCATGCAAAGGCAACATGTACAAATACACCGGCTGGTTCCTTTACCTGCACATGTAATAAGGGATACACAGGAGACGGGAAGACCACATGTGATGGTAAGAATCAATCAGAGGCATTGTGAAAAGTCGTGATAGCGAGTTTAAAGACCCATACATTATACAGAGAGGTGGTATTCCCCCGTGTTTATGTTTCTTTGTGTGAATATTCCACTTCATTGTACTGCGCTGTTGAAAAGTCATGCTTAAGAATTCTTTAGCTCTCTAATGTCAGTATGTTCTCAGTACGAAGGAAAGACTGGAAAACGGAGAACATTAGGAGATGTTACCCTGTTTGATAGCACGACTGTCCGATCGAGTCGGTTTTCTACCTCGGCCATGAAGGAGTTAGTAAAATCAGCCGAGAATGAAATTCAGGCCGCAGGAATCCAGCGAGTACCTACAGAGATCGTGTTTTTTTACAGATGTCGATGAATGTAAGGATCCGTCAAGAAATAACTGCGTGGCGAATCAGGATTGTGAGAACACTGATGGAAGCTTTGCGTGCAAGTGTAAAACTGGATTTAAAACAGATCAAACTGACAACAAGAAATGCATAGGTATGTGATGACATGAGAATTTCAGTGACCTGCAGAGTAACACTACTCAGAACAGTTTTCACAGGCATGGTTATTTCTTCTTGCAATGGGCAACCAGCAGATGTCATGATGCCCCCGCCTCATTAGGGTTTGCGACCTTGAAGCCATTTTAACCGGTGTAACGTTTTTGAGCGTTCCCCATCTGTGAGTGTTCCCCTCCTATTGTCTGACGGAATAAGCCGCGACTCGACAATGGAGGACACACAGAGAAACGTGTCGAAATGTCTACCAGTGTTTCCAGAACAATAGGGGGAACACTGACACACGGAAACACTGAAAAACTTTACACTTGCGTGTTCGTATACATCTCTATGAGAACTAAGCTTTGACTGACACTCTTGACAGTGCATGCCAATCAAAATAATTATTGTTGTGACGTGTTTGTCGTTATACATGTAGATGTAAATGAATGTACAGAAACTGGAGCAATGAAGCATAACTGCCCGGAGAAAACATCAAAGTGTGAAAATACAGACGGATCCTTCAAATGTACCTGTAAAGCCGGGTACACGGGGACGCCATGTGTTGGTGAGTGAAGACACTGGGTCATATGAATAAAGACAAGTAAATGCTTTTACTTGAATTTTGCAATACAAATGCACTAGGCAACGCTGTACAAATCTGAAGTAAAATCATCTGCTAGTCTTTATCTATATGACCCAAATGTCTGATGGTTCAAACCAGAAGCGCGATCTCAGCATCAAGTCCATTGTAATTTTATGTCCTGTTGAACCATTTCGGATTGGAAACCTAGAATGGCGGATAGCGGCGCGAGAGTTACCAACCGCCCAAGTTCAGTCAGCTCGCAGTGATCGTCATCGGTTAACAGAGAGGTTAAGATCATGAATGTAAACGACAAACGTGAACGCGAGTGACGTTAGTATGCAGCCACCGACTAACGCAATTACGTTCCAACCCCGTTACTCGTGAGGGAATCTCTCTTCGTAAATTTTTGTCATGAATGAGGTCCCCGGCCTAGGTAATCTGACTGAGTACCCTGTTAGAAATTATTGTAATAATTTTACAAAAATTGCCTGCAGCAGAGTCCCCAGAACTTTCTGTAAATTTACATATGGTATGATTTATGTTTTCATGTATTGGTTGGACTCGATGGACTTTCCATGATGCTTTCTGAGAGCAGTATGAAAATATAATTTGGTCAGCCTCCAGTCAAGTCCCTGTTAACATTTAATATAAAGTCTGTAATTTTACAGATCCAGTACTGGGGACCCTGCTGCAGGAATTTTCTGTAAAATCCTCTGTTATTTCTAACAGCGTACCCTTGATTTCAATGAAACTTCCATCAGCTGATGGTCGCATTGATTGCGTGACTCGTGTTGAGAAACCAGTGTGTTGTGGATGTGGGGAGATGCCTGAATTTTGGTGAACACCGCCAACATTTTGTTTCATGTTTTTTAGATATCAATGAATGCAACGCAAATACGCCCCCATGTCATGCAAAGGCAACGTGTTCAAATACACCAGCTGGTTCCTTTACCTGCACATGTAATAAGGGATACACAGGAGACGGGAAGACCACATGTGATGGTAAGAATGAATCACAGGCATTGTGAAAAGTCGTGATAGCGAGTAATGCTATGTTCACACTATCACGAATCACGCCACGATTGAAATCGTGATCTTAATCGTGCAATAATCGTGGTGATCCTATCAGGTCTTATCAGATCTTTTCTGATCTTGATGTCAGTCGTGGCAATCGTATTGATGGTAGAAACGTTTTGAACAGTTCAAAACCTTTCTACGACCAAAAAGATTTTCACGATTGCCGCCACGATTGCCCTCAAGATGTGATAAGATCTGATAAGATCTGATAGGATCACCACGATTACTCCACGATAAAGACCATGATTTCAATCGTGGCGCCATTCGTACCACCTGAATTGACCAATCGCGACCATGTCGCATCCAAGCGCATCAGAACGTATCGACTCGCATCACCTCGTATCCAAACGTGAAACTTCAGAGAATTAAACAAACATTCCACGATCAGCTACGAATGGCCAATCGTGACGTTCGTAACGGACCGCGCTCTAGTGTGAACGTACCATAAGACCCATACATTATGCAAAGTGGTGGTATTCCTCCGTGTTTATGTTTCTTTGTGTGAATATTCCACTTCATTGTACTGCGCTGTTGAAAAGTCATGCTTAAGAATTCTTTAGCTGTCTAATGTCAGTATGTTCTCAGTACGAAGGAAAGACTGGAAAACGGAGAACATTAGGAGATGTTACCCTGTGGATAGCACGACTGTCCGATCGAGTCGGTTTTCTACCTCGGCCATGAAGGAATTGGTAAAATCAGCCGAGAATGAAATTCAGGCCGGAGGATTCCAGCGAGTCTACCTACAGAGATCGTGTTTATTTACAGATGTCGATGAATGTAAGGATCCGTCAAGAAATAACTGCGTGGCGAATCAGAATTGTGAGAACACTGATGGAAGCTTTGCGTGCAAGTGTAAAACTGGATTTAAAACAGATCCAACTGACAACAAGAAATGCAAAGGTAGGCCTATGTGATGACATGAGAATTCCCACACTTGACACTAGATGGCGTTATCTTCTATAACACCACTCGACAATGGAGGACACACAGAGAAACGTGTCGATCTATCTACCAGTGTTTCCAGAGCAATAGGGGGTACACTGACACACGGAAACACTGAAAAACTTTACATCTGCGTGTTCGTATACATCTCTATGAGAACTAAGCTTTGACTGACACTCTTGACAGTGCATGCCAATCAGAATAATTATTGTTGTGACGTGTTTGTCGTTATAGATGTAAATGAATGTACAGAAACTGGAGCAATGAAGCATAACTGCCCGGAGAAAACATCAAAGTGTGAAAATACAGACGGATCCTTCAAATGTACCTGTAAAGCCGGGTACACGGGGACGCCATGTGTTGGTGAGTGAAGACACTGGGTCATATGAATAAAGACAAGTAAATGCTTTTACTTGAATTTTGCAATACAAATGCACTAGGCAACGCTGTACAAATCTGAAGTAAAATCATATGCTAGTCTTTATCTATATTACCCAATGTCTGATGGTTCAAACCAGAAGCTCGATCTCAGCACCAAGTCCATTGTAATTTTATGTCCTGTTGAACCATTTCGGATTGGAAAACTCGAATGGCGCGATAGCGGCGCGAGAGTTACCAACCGCCCAAGTTCAGTCAGCTCGCAGTGATCGTCGTCGGTTAACAGAGAGGTTATGATCATAAATGTAAACGACAAACGTGAACGGGAGTGACGTTAGTATGCAGCCACCTGACTAACGCAATTACGTTCCAACCCCGTTACTCGTGAGGGAATCTCTCTTCGTAAATTTTTGTCATGAATGAGGTCCCCGGCTTAGGTAATCTGACTGAGTACCCTGTTAGAAATTATTGTAATAATTGTACAAAAATTGCCTGCAGCAGAGTCCCCAGAACTTTCTGTAAATTTACATATGGTATGATTTATGTTTTCCTGTATTGGTTGGACTCGATGGACTTTCCATAATGATGCTTTCTGAGAGCAGTATGAAAATATAATTTGGTCAGCCTCCAGTCAAGTCCCTGTTAACATTTATTTAAGTCTGTAATTTTACAGATCCAGTACTGGGGACTCTGCTGCAGGAATTTTCTGTAAAATCCTCTGTTATTTCTAACAGTGTACCCTAGACTTCAATGAAACTTCCATCAGCTGATGGTCGCATTGATTGCGTGACTCGTGTTGAGAAACCAGTGTGTTGTGGATGTGGGCAGATGCCTGAATTTTGGTGAACACTGCCAACATTTTGTTTCATGTTTTTTAGATATCAATGAATGCAACGCAAATACGCCCCCATGTCATGCAAAGGCAACATGTACAAATACACCGGCTGGTTCCTTTACCTGCACATGTAATAAGGGATACACAGGAGACGGGAAGACCACATGTGATGGTAAGAATGAATCACACGCAATGTGAAAAGTCGTGATAGCGAGTTTAAAGACCCATACATTATACAGAGAGGTGGTATTCCTCCGTGTTTATGTTTCTTTGTGTGAATATCATAGATGAGAGTTTTCCGGGAATTCCCGGATTTCCGGGAGCGCCCGCTGCCAAAAAAAAAAATCCGGGAGTTTTCGATTTGGCTTCGTTCCGGCACTTGCTCTGTTCCGGGTCCCGGTTTTATATCCAACCGACGATCCTAGCTTAGTTCCGTGATCCACCGCTAGGATTTTACCGCGTCCTGATTCACTGACGATCTCGGCGGCGCAAGCATGATGGATGTATGGGCGGATGGTTCTATTGTCTGGTGACGAGAGCGTGATTGTCAGCGCATTGTGATGGCCTCCAAGATAGTGGATCGAACAACAGACTTGGGGAGGATAGAAGGTAATGTTAAAAATAAATTCCTATGGGGGTGGCTGGAAGAAAAGGATGCACATGGTGATTTTCTGAGCATGTACATCAGGAAAATTGACCTCGCCGGTGCTGCTCTTGGTGCAACGATACTGTGCGTTATGGCGGGAAGGGGAAAGGTGATCTGAAGGCTCATGCAAACAAGAAAAAATATGTAGATATGCGAAAATTGAAAAAAACCAACAACACTATTCCGATTATAATGCGAGCTACGCAGGCGATGATTGATGGAGATGTTGATATAGGCCTAGATCAACCAAGCACACACACTGCTACACCTGCGCCACCATACGGGGCGCCACCGAACTGTGTTCGAGGCGATCTCCCACAGCCTGGTAGGGGAGACCGGGGCTAGTTGTAACAGGGGTAGGTTGTAACAGAGCTAATATTTCCTTGAGTATACGCTGGGAAGGGCTGAGTTTCCTCACATAGATTGACATTGATATCGCCCACCTTTGTACCAAAGGTCATCCATTTATACGAACTGACGTACAAAACAATTGACAAAAACGTTTTTGGTGCATAAAAGTAAAACATGACATGATCAGAAAAACTCTCCTGCTTCACTGCCTGTGCGGTTTAAGAAGTTTGTTTGGATACTATTTGAATAAGGATGTAAAGCTTGTACAACTGGTCCAGTGTGATAAGGCTCACTTCCACATGCATAGGTATTGCAGCACACATTTGACCTGAATTATAGGGTGGGGTTTGTTGTAACACCCTGTTACAACCTGCCCCAAATCTGTTAAAACCTACTCCTCACTTTTCTAAATCTAGGTGTCTAGTTCTTATTGGGCCTTACCCGACCGTCTTTTTTTGGTGTAGGGGACGCGGGATCCATGGGACATCAATTAGCCAGTGCTAGACTGTATTCGCCCTACTGTTACAGTGTCACAGGATGTGTACAGCCTATACCTTATCTTACTGTCCTAAAAGTGTCCTCATTAGAGAGATTCTGCTGTTAGGCAATGCAAAGAATGTTACCATTCTTTTATTTGCCAAGATGACTCGAAACTACAAACGGACAACCTACCCCCAACATGTTTTACAACCTACCCAAACATGTGTTACAACTAACCCCGACATTTTTTTAACGTGGTAAGTGGTAACAGTCGACTTTGGACTTATTTTTCAGAGAAATGGATAGAGATGGCCGAACTTTGTTTTGTGTACAAGTAACCATTGATATCAAATATTCAAAGTACCAAGCAGGTTATAAATATATCCTGTTATAAGGAAGAAATAGGCCTTAAAAGAAAAAGTGTTACAACTAGCCCCGGTCTCCCCTACTAGTAGGCCGCCTAGCATCCCGGCCTAGCATTGTCAATGTTAATGATCGGAAATCTCATATGGAAGCATTCAGTATCTCATTCTGTGTGGAGAATAATATGCCTTTGAGCATGATTCCAAAGCTCATTGAAGTAAGTAGGGATAAGAAGGCACTTGACGGAGTGTATGGCAAGCCATTTGTACATTTATTAGAGAAACCAGGTATTTCTAAGAAAAACTTGGTATTTCGATCGAAAAACCATGTATTACGCCGAAAAACATGGTTTTACGGTGAGTTACTTGGTATTTCGACAGAAATACCTAGTTTTTCGCGTAAAACATGGTATTTCGATGAAAAACTAGGTAATTCAGGAGAGAAACAAGGTTTTACGGCCGTATCATGATAAAACCTGGTAATTCTACCGAAAAACATGGTTTTTCGCGAATTACCTAGTTTTAAGCAAGAAAGTTGGAGAAAAACAAGGTATTTCGAGAGAAACTTGGATTTTCGAGAATTACCAGGTAATTCGACTTTCGCTGGGTTTCCCTAGTCGACCTCGTTCCCTGGTGCGGCAGGTTAGGAAACCACCTGAGCCCTGAGTGACAGAAATTGAGCTCAAAAACTTCATAGGGCCCTTTTCTGTAGTATTTGACGAGGTCAACCGCTACTGTAATAGGCGTACATAAACATGACAAAGCTAGGTATTCTGTCATCTGAGATAATACATGATTGTGCACGAGAACAAAAACGGTCTGCTATAGCTCACAGGCCTAGGCATCGGCCTACATACATGTAGATAGATAAGCAAACATACATTTCAAGGATGCTGCTGCGACCACTCGTTCTTGATTGAATGTAGGTCTTTGGCCAGTCAATGCTATTAAACAAAAGATGCGTGTTTGGATGCCTTGGATGTCTTGTATCGCTGCTGAGGATCGATGTTACGCCTACTTAGCAGTTACATGTAAGCGGATGAAATTGGAATTATCTGATTATGTGTGTCAGTAGGTTCGTTTCGTTCGTTTCATTGTTTTATTTCATTGTTTTATAATCATCCAGTCGTAGTTGAAAACAAGACCAGGGAACGAGGTCGAATGGGGAAACCCAGCGAAAATCGAATTACCTGGTAATTCTCGAAAAACCAAGTTTCTCTCGAAATACCTTGTTTTTCTCCAACTTTCTTGCTTAAAACTAGGTNTGAATTTAGGGTTTACTCTAAACGGTCCAACGCACTTTTTTTTCTAACCAGAACATGCAACTACATGTAGGCTTTGATTCAAAATTCAACACAGGCATGGTGCTTGAGATTGGCTGGAAGTGTCCTGTCAATAAAACGGATTTCAATAGCCAGACTTCACCAACAATACCAATGTCAGTCTGACAACCAAAGGGTCCTCCCATGGAGGTCCAGATGATTTAAACGTACTTTAGTTGTGATTAGAGCAAGGGGGTTCTACCATACAGAAGAGAGATTGTTGATGATGGACATCCTAGAGCCGAACACGGTGATTAATGTAAAGATATCAGAAGCGTGAGTAGCTGACTAAGAGAAATGGGGAGATACCAATATATATCGGGTGTCCCAAAAAAAACGTCCCACTTTTCAATATTTCATGAAGTTCAATATCTCATGAAGTATCGGACCGAATACAATGTATCTGCACCAAAGTTAAAGGTGTGATAAGACAGAGAGATGATGTGTATTTCAAATCTATATCGCTCTTGGGTATGGAATTACATCCGGTACAAAGTGCAAGTCTAGGGCCCGTATTCTACAAAGTTCCTTCAACATTAAGGGAGACTTTAAAGTGAACTCGGAAATTTATTGCTTACTAAGAGCATATTTTTAGCAGAACTATGTGGCTTTGCTGCCTTTGAATAGCATAGAGAACACGGTCAACTGCAAATCTGGGCTTTCCTCGGGATGTAATCCTCTAAAATACGAAATTTGTAATGGTGAAATTGTGAATTTCGTGGGCCACGAAATGATTCTTTAGTGTCATTTTTGACTGCCGCGACTAAATTCCCTTTAAGTCAACCTTTAGCTAATAATTATAGAGGTAGCCGTGTTGATCGTTGAATGAATGAGTAGAAATGAAATAGGTAACACAGTCTTTTAAATCAACTTGATTATATTGAGAGAAGCTTTCGACCCTATCGGGCCTTCTTCAGGTCTTAGGAAAATCATGACAACAGGTGGCATGAAAAAATGGGCCGGACTTTGATGCTGCATTGCTCCATTATCCTTTTTTCAAACTTTAGACATTCAAATGGCATGATGTTGTTAATATACTGACCAATTCTCAAGGTCATAGCTTGAGTAGTCTGTGCATAGGGTTAAAATGCAAACATAGCCTCAAATACCCACGTTCCGGTGACCCACACTGCATCACCTGCCAGGTGTCATGAGTAGAGGGCGCGCTGCATTTGTAAGGCACGCGTCAAATCAAGTGTTGTTTGAGAAAATTGTCTGGCTCTAGTGTCAGAGAAACTCTTCTGCCAGATAGGCACAAGTTTTGCTGAATCAAGATGGTTTTCTCGGCGGCGGACAGGGAATTGATCGCAACATGTTTCACTGAAAAGTGTTGGAGAGGGGCAAGAATTGTGAAAGAATTCCCTGGGAAAAACTGGAATAAAAGTTCCGTTTAATAATGTGATCAGAAAGTTGGAAAGGACAGGTTCTCTAGAAAGGAAGTCGGAAGTGACTCCTTCATTCATAACTAAGGACGAGTGGCCACCGCAGAGCCCCCACTGCAATCCCATGGACTACTCCGTGTGGAATTCTCTGAGCGAGAAGGTTTATGAGGGTCGCGCGGAAACAATCTGTGAGGATGAACTAAAAGCACTGCTGGAAAAATACTCTTAAGGAGATTTGCGACTCAATCAGGTCATGGAAGAAACGTTTGTGCGCCGTCTACCGAGAAGATGGAGGACCAATTGATCTCCTTTTCAAGTGAAACACGGTTGGACATCATTTTGAAATGTCCGGAACATGCGTTTTTGACTCTTTATTTTGATTTTGGTCCCATGAACAGAAATCTTAAAGGATGAATTTGAAATTTGGTCTGTATACTTAGGACATGATGGTGTTTGAGTGTGTAACTTTTTAGAAGCGGACGTAAGAGGGTTTTAGAGATACTGAGTGTCAAAGTGCGGCCCATTTTTTTAATGCCCACCCGATATATATGGTGACAATTAACGCGACAATACACATACAAGTTGCTGAATATTAATTGGGGGCTATTAAGGTGACAACGGCAAAGCAAACACAAGATAAATCTTTACTTGTAGTTGGCCATGAAGCCCAGATCCCTGTTAAGTCCGTTGTTTTTGCAGTTAAATCTTTGAGTCTTTGTTCGCAGATTCTTCGTTCTCTGGTGTTTTGGTAAATGTCCTTGTAACACCCTTATCCGCATGTTGTTGCAGGAATGACCTGCTTGGTTGAAATGCTCTTCTTCAGGGACGAAGATGTTTTTGTTGTTGATACTTTTGTAGGGTCGATGGGGGTTGAAAACGCACGACACGAACTCTTGTATTAAAACGTGGTTTACTGAAACAATAAAAACAACAATAAGATACAATGTAAGACCAAAAGTAAAACATCAAACCAAAAAAACTTCAAAGCACCAAACTTACTGATATCACTGTGGTGACTCAAATCTGAGGATACGCATTGTAAGAGCTTCCTGTCAAGCAGACGACACATTTTAGCTTACTAAATAGGCATCGACCCCAAATTAAACTCATAGATAGTTGAAGCTGATATTGTAATACAGGTATATGACCAATAATTGACCCGTAATATGCGATAACACTTATAAAAATTGGGAATTTGCAAAACTGGGTGTACGTATTGTAAGACTGCCTGTCTGAACGAGTGTACGCATTGTAAGACGACACAAATTGTTTCAAAACATAGCCGGTTTAACTATTCTGCCAAGGTGTTAGCTCAATGAAATGGACCCAAGCATTCATTTAAATGCACTCCTATCAACTATACTCTGCTCACGAACAGTAATTAAGACCGCCACCACCTCACAAGGTGGCAGTCTTCATTGGTTTCACTGGATTTCTCTCTCTCTGTCTGTCGCCAATCTGTGGTTTCGGCAGGATAGGCCTAACTAAAAAAATACGCGGCCACGTATCGCCACGAAATTTGCAGGAATTGTAAATATCTATGTTGCACGGAACCCTATTGATTTTGGGGGTCATCCGCCAACAATGGACTGTTAAATTAGATGAAGTTTGTTAGCCTAACGCATTTAGGCACTTACACTGTAAAAACGAATGGGCTCGAGAGACCCATGATTGTCGCTCTACCAGCAAAGGGTCAATTACAAAAACATAGAGCCTCATATGTACATGTAGGCCTAAACTTGAAACAGGTGGCAAGCATGCCCTAGTCTAAGAGTGAACAGCTCATTTCTTGTCACGGTTAAACTCGAAAACTACCGCACGACCAGCGTGACACCCGGTGTAGTGTAAATGAATGTACCCGTAAACCAGTGCCCGGGTTACAAAAGGTTGTATCCTGAATATTGGTTTCTCTACTCTTGCGGCTTATTCCGTCAAACACAGTAGGGTTTTTTTTCACAGTGGGCACTGCTCTATTCATTGGGAATTGCGAGATTTTGACAATAGGGAATGCTCACAGTGAAAAAAGCCTAATACGGTAGGGCACTGATTTATTGGGGGGGGGGG
>NMRB01001019.1:128647-162474 GCA_002633025.1 Notospermus geniculatus | reverse complement strand
AAGCTAGGGTTATCCTGCCGAAACCACAGATTGCCGACAGAGAGAGAGAGAGAGAGATCCAGTGAAACCAATGAAGACCGCCACCTTGTGAGGTGGTGGCGGTCTTAATTACTGTTCGTAAGCAGAGTATAGTTGATAGGAGTGCATTTAAATGAATGCTTGGGTCCATTTCATTGAGCTAACACCTTGGCAGAATAGTTAAATGTGCTATGTTTTGAAACAATTTGTGTCGTCTTACAATGCGTACACTCGTTCAGACAGGCAGTCTTACAATACGTACACCCAGTTTTGCAAATTCCCAATTTTTATAAGTGTTATCGCATATTACGGGTCAATTATATTGGTCATATACCTGTATTACAATATCAGTTTCAACTATCTATCAGTTTAATTTGGGGTCGATGCCTATTTAGTAAGCTAAAATGTGTCGTCTGTTAGACAGGAAGCTCTTACAATGCGTATCCACAGATTTGAGTCACCACACTGGATATCACAGTCTTATACTCAGCTATTGAATGAATATGTACTCTAGAAATCCTGACTTTCCGAAGTCAAGATCAAAATGGGCTAAAACCGGAACTAAAGTCCAACGAGTCAAACAGCACCTATTACACAAAAGGATTGACTCAAACCTCACAAGTGATACAGCCCAAGACAAACTGGCAAGGTGCCAACAAGAGCACAAACTCTACAAAACTGGACAAGAAAGGTTCAAACTTATGTTTCATACAAGCGACTGTGAATTCAGACCAGATAGGATACAGTCACAAACTAAGCAAGACTCTGGTCCGCACTCCAGAAGCCCCTCCAACTCCAAGGTTCACCCCAGCCCTATAGGCTTTGCACAAACAACACTCCAGGTAAACCCTAGAGCAAGATAAGCCCCCAGAACACGGGCCAAAAGGTTATCACACATATTGTGTACAAACCTGTACACAGCATACAAAAGAAAAACCTGAATCATGTGATTCTAAGATCAGGTTGCAGTAAAAAAGGGCTCAAAGGGCCAAATACAAAAGTTTAACTTACCAAAAGATTTGTCCCCAAATTCCTAGACCCTGACAAACAACTAAAGGCCAACATATGCCAACATCATAAACTTTGAAGAAAGGAAAGTCTAAACTTGATAAAAAGATGTCCTGTACAGCCATAAACAGTGGACACAATCACGCTACACCGTGACTGTACATTCGCCTGTACAAAATGTATGGCCCAATTTTCAAAAACTTTTAACTTCGTTAAAAAAACTTTTAATTGAAAAAAATCAGCCATATTCATGTTGAACACACATAACTCGATATATTAAGGAAGAATTTTAAGTTTTTTTTCAATGCTGAATTTGTACACAATTCTGGAGAAAATGTATGTAACAATTTGGTTTCCACAGAAGGTTTTCACGCTGTAGCGTGATTTCACGGCCTAGCGTGATTGTGTCCATGATAAAGGAATGCTATGAGTAACAAACTGTGTGCACCACCAAACTTACACGAAGAGCTAAAACTGACCAATCAGATTGCAGTATTCTTAAAAGTGAGTGGGAGGGAAATTCAAACAGGTCAACAGACGAAAGAATTACTAGCTTCAACAACTTTGTCTATGACCGTTGATACGGTTTGCTGAATTTTTGACTAGTTTCCCCAATGTACCGCTAGGCAAACAGAGCACTCTATCAGATAGACGCAATCTTTGGTGTCGCATGCGTAGTGACCCAGAATGTGAAATTGTTCCTTGATGCTTGGTATCAGGACACTGTTTCCCTCGGCTATTTGGGGGCATAGCTTGCATCGAGGTTTCTGGCATGGTTGCGTTCCTGGGGGCCTGAGTGGTGCGAGTTTGCTGTGTACTAGTATGTTTCCAACTTTGCGAGGTTGGCGGTTAGCGATAATGGGTGGTTTAGAGAACAGTTCCATCAGTTTGGGGTCCTCGTTTATCACCTGCTGCATTTCTTTGGCGATGAGCTTGACTGGTGCTAGTCCTGGGGTATAGGTGAGGACCAGTGGTACTCGGTTGCTGTTGTTACCGTTTATGGCAAGCCGTTTGTACATTTCTTTGGCGATGCGCTTGACTGGTGCTAGTCCTGGGTGATAGGTGAGGACCAGTGGTACTCGGTTACTGTTGTTACCGTTTATGGCAAGCCGTTTGTACATTTATTAAAGAAACCCGATATTTCTACGAAAAACTTGGTATTTCGATCGAAAAACCATGTACTTAAGTATTACGCCGAAAAACATGGTTTTACGGTGAGTTACTTGGTATTTCAACAGAAATACCTTGTTTTGCGCGTAAAACATGGTATTTCGATGAAGAACTAGGTAATTCAGGAGAGAAACGAGGTTTTACGGCCGTATCTTGATAAAACCTGGTAATTCTACCGAAAAACATGGTTTTTCGCGAATTACCTAGTTTTAAGCAAGAAAGTTGGAGAAAAACAAGGTATTTCGAGAGAAACTTGGTTTTACGGGAATTACCAAGTTATTCGACTTTCGCTGGGTTCCCCAGTCGACCTCGTTCCCTGGTCTTGTTTTCAACTACGACTGGATGATTATAAAACAATGAAATAAAACAATGAAACGAACGAAACGAACCTACTGACACACATAATCAGATAATTCCAATTTCATCCGCTTAGCTGCTAAGTAGGCGTAACATCCTCAGCAGCGATACAAGACATCCAAGGCATCCAAACACGCATCTTTTGTTTAATAGCATTGACTGGCCAAAGACCTACATTCAATCAAGAACGAGTCATCGCAGCAGCATCCTTGAAAAGTATGTTTGCTTATCTATCTACATGTATGTAGGCCCAGGCCTAGGCCTGTGAGCTTAGCAGACCGTTTTTGTTCTCGTGCACAATCATGTATTATCTCAGATGACAGAATACCTAGCTTTGTCATGTTTATGTACGCCTATTACAGTAGCGGTTGACCTCGTCAGAAAAGGGCCCTATGAAGTTTTTGAGCTCAATTTCTGTCACTCCGGCCTCAGGTGGTTTCCTAACCTGCCGCACCAGGGAACGAGGTCGACTGGGGAAACCCAGCGAAAGTCGAATTACCTGGTAATTCTCGAACCTTGTTTTTCTCCAACTTTCTTGCTTAAAACTAGGTAATTCGCGAAAAACCATGTTTTTCGGTAGAATTACCAGGTTTTATCAAGATACGGCCGTAAAACCTTGTTTCTCTCCTAAATTACCTAGTTTTTCATCGAAATACCATGTTTTACGCGAAAAACAAGGTATTTCTGTCGAAATACCAAGTAACTCACCATAAAACCATGTTTTTCGGCGTAATGCATGGTTTTTCGATCGAAATACCAAGTTTTTCTTAGAAATACCTGGTTTCTCTAATAAATGTACAAACGGCTTGCCATAACCGTTGGCATCTTTCTGTTTATATTCTAGTAGCTGTTCCCCAGGTGTGTCCACAGCTTTTTTGACCTGTTGGTTGATGGTACGATTGTTGTATCCAAGATTCCTAAATGCACGTGTTAGGTCTTGTAGCTGTTTGTCACAGGTGTCCCTTTCTGAGCATAGTCGGTTATATCTCAGAGCCTGGCTGTAAATTACCAAGTTTTTCTTAGAAATACCTGGTTTCTCTAATAAATGTACAAACGGCTTGCCATAGGAGTGCACTTGCATAGAACCACAGCATCGTATAAGCTGAAGGAAGGCCTAGGCACTGTAATCCAGAAGAGGATGATCAGGGACTTGAAACAGTCCTTTTTCTCAATGAATATTGACGAATGCTTTAGTAACAATAACCTGAAAGTGTTGAGCATACTTGTTAGCTACTTCTCAGAACTAGAGCAGGAAATTGTTGTGAAGCACTTCCATTCGGAATCCATGACTGTTGTAAATGCAGAAAGATTGGCGAAGTTTGTTCTGGAAAGTTTTGAAGAGAAAGATATACCACTGAGCCAGTTGGTTTCGAACTTGTCTGACTCGACAAACTACATGCGTGGCAAAATAGGAGGCTTTGAAACATTACTGTGAAATGCAGCTCCACATCTGTGTGACATAGACGGTGATATTTGCCACCACATGCTCAACATCGTTCAAAGATTTTGTGGTCACTTCGGTGGAGTGGTTGAAGGGTTACTAGATGACCTGTACTCTGACTTCAAGTGGAGCCCAGACATCAGGGATGCCTTCAAGGAGATGTGTTTCATTCTTGGGATTTCCTACAATAACCCCCCTCAACGAATTTCACATCGTTGGCTGTCAGTGTATGATGTGAGTGAGAAAGTCATGCCTATGATGAAGGCTCTACAGGTATTCTACTTCACTTGGGTACAAAGAGATCTCAGAGATGCGTACATGCCTGTCGTTACACGTCACCTGACCAAGCTGTCTGAAGAGGCACGTCAGCGTGTTTACAGTATTGTGAATAACATGAAAGCCAAATCACTCACTGAAGATGGAAAGAAGAGGAAACAACGAATTGTGAACAAGGTCCTGTACCACCATAGGCAACTGATGCTCATCATGAATGTGTACATGGCTCTTTTGCCGATGTTCAAGTCATTCATACTGACATTTGAACTACGCCAACCCATGGTCCACAGGCTCTACGATGAACTTGTTGATGTATTTAGGCACTTCCTTGCTTGCTTTCTTAAGCATGAGGTGGTGAAGGACCTTGGAGCCCGCCAGCTGAAAGCACTGGATCTGACAATACAGGACAACCGTCTTCCCATCCAGTCAGTATTTGTTGGTGCTGCTGCCCAGTCAACATTGACAGAAATGTTACAAAAGCCAACTCAGAAAAAAGAAGCTGTTGAGTTCTACAAGAAGGTGAGAGATTCTCTGGCTGATGCTGCATCGTACATGCAAAAGAAGCTACCCTTAGATAACAAGTTGCTGGTGTGCTTGTCAGCTCTTGACCCAAAGGCACAGGGACATTCTGTCACTTGTCAAGTTCTGAAGAAACTGAAGGATTATTTTCCAACTGTTCTTGATGAGAATGAGTATGATGATTACTTGCAAGAGGTGTCCAGATTGCAGGTGGATGGGGAGCTTCCCCCAGTGGAGGTAGATGACAAACCTGTTCGTCTTGATCATTGGTGGGTTGGAGTTTTCAAGAAGTATCCAGTCCTGTCTAAGATTGTGAAGGCTGCCCTCAGCATTTTCACTGGCCCACACATTGAACAGTCATTCACCATCATGAATGATCTGATAGACAAGAAAGCAAATAGGCTTGATGTCAATACATATTCTGCCATGCAAGATGTCAGGTATGACCTGCTGTCAAAGCATACCACCTCAGTCCAGGCATACCACAGGAAAGACATAATTAAAAGCCCTGTGGACCAGAGTGTGGTATATCATATGAATACAGCTTATGGTAGGCATAAGAGAAAGTTGGACGCAGCAAAACAGGAGAAGGAACAAATGGCAAAAAGGTTGAAGTTGGCCAAGCCAGGTGAAAAACCAGCTAGCACCAGCACAATCAGTACTTCAGGCCAGAGAGGTACTAGTAACTAGAGAAAGGCTACTGGGAAGAAAAGCAAACCTGTTGAAAAAAGCAAGCTGGTGCACATCACAGCAAAGAAAATCAAGGACAGGATCATTCAGGGAAACAGGAAGAAGTAGTTGACTGATGCATCTTGCATGTAAATATTCCTTGTTGGATGGATGTTTTTGAATTGTTGTGTTCATTTCCAAGTTCAGTGTTGAAAACTGTTAGTTCTTGTGGATTACCTGCAGAGCAGTGGATCATCTTTAATTTTGAGGAAAGGGTTGCAGTTCATACTGAAAAGACTGAGGTTATTGGAGAACAATAACCTGCAAAATCGGAAGTCTTCTTAGATTAGATCTTTGGAACAGTGTTGGTAAGATACTTACAAGCTACCTGCAGAGCAGTGGATCTTCTTTATTTTTGAGGAAAGAGTTGGAGTTCATACTAAAAGCATAGAACACTTGACTGTAGTGCTGAATTCCTCCTATGACTGAGGCTATTGGAGAACAATAACCTACAAAATCTGAAGTCTTCTTGATCTTTGGGACAGTGGGGTAAGATACCTACAAACACATTAGCAAAATGGACTGCAAAGCCAGGTGTAGGGCTGGATTGATTTTCAGTGACCAGTGGAAGTGAAGTCCAAAGGATTCAGAATCATTATTGACCTAACTGAGAGTTTATAGTGATTGCATTACCATGGGCCCTTATACATCATGGCCTGCAGTCAATTTTGCTGACTATTAGTTTCTGTTTTGATGTTCAGGTAACAGTGTCAACCAAATAAACCACATATAGTTCTTTGTTTTGTTCTTTGTTATATTTGTTGCATTGAGTCGTTTTATTGTTTCCATAACCATGATGACAATAACATTCATCACTCTACATGTACACTTGAAATGTCCCAGCCGAGGCCACAAATACCATTCTCA
This sequence comes from Notospermus geniculatus, assembly GCA_002633025.1. Lineage (NCBI taxonomy): Eukaryota > Metazoa > Nemertea > Pilidiophora > Heteronemertea > Lineidae > Notospermus > Notospermus geniculatus. The sequence continues at coordinate 156,089 of NMRB01001019.1, read as the reverse complement.
CTCCTTTTTTTTTAGCTTTTTCATCTCTTCACGCTCTTTGACCACGTTTGTGAACAACTCCCATTGGTTTAGACAGAGAGTTGGTATTACTTCTGGGGTCATATTATTTTCAGGGAATTTTTTGAAATGGCACTCTCATCTATGGAATATTCCACCTCATTGTACTGCGCTGTTGAAAAGCCATGCTTAAGAATTCTTTAGCTGTCTAATGTCAGTATGTTCTCAGTACGAAGGAAAGACTGGAAAACGGAGAACATTAGGAGATGTTACCCCTGTTTGATAGCACGACTGTCCGATCGAGTCGGTTTTCTACCTCGGCCATGAAGGAGTTCGTGTTTTTTGTCAGTAAACCTATGTTCTCAGTACAAAGGAAAGACTGGAAAACAGAGAACATTAGCAGATGTACCCCTGTTTGATAGCACGACTGTCCAATCAGTCGGTTTTGTACCTCGACCGTGAAGGAGTTGGTAAAATCAGCCGAGAATGAAATTGAGGAATCCAGCGAGTAGGCCTACCTACAGAGATCGTGTTTTTTTACAAATGTCGATGAATGTAAGGATCCGTCAAGAAATAACTGCGTGGCGAATCAGAATTGTGAGAACACTGATGGAAGCTTTGCGTGCAAGTGTAAAACTGGATTTAAAACAGATCCAACTGACAACAAGAAATGCATAGGTATGTGATGACATGAGAATTTCAGTGACCTGCAGAGTAACACTACTCAGAACAGGTTTCTTCTTGCAATGGGCAACCAGCAGATGCGATCACGATGCCCCCGCCGCATTAGGGTTTGCGACCTCTATGAGAACTAAGCTTTGACTGACACTCTTGACAGTGCATGCCAATCAGAATAATTATTGTTGTTTCCATTTGTAATTTTATGTCCTGTTCAACCATTTCGGATTGGAAACCTAGAATGGCGCGATGGCGGCGCCAGCGCTGTTACCAACTGCCCAAGTTCAGTCAGCTCGCACTGATCGTCGTCGGTTAACAGAGAGGTTAAAGGGAGACATGCGAAAAATAGCGACAAGGCGAACTCCATCTGAGTACTATGATTCGCTGTGTGGTGGCGCGGTAAAAACCTAGTTACACATCTTTTCGTGCGGCGCCGCCACTAGATCAATACCAAACCGATAAATCTAGTTTGGTTCCCGAACCCACCGCCAGAGCTAGCCCCGTTGGGTTCCGGGTTCAGGAACCAAACTAGCGATAAATTCCGAACACCGTGCGAACCTTACCGAAAGATCAGCTTGGTGTTGGCAAGGACAGGCCCCCTCCTCAATGGACCCCTCCTGTCTCCACCGCGATTGCAAATGTTTTTGCATTGGCACGATGTCGTGTCTCCTTTCCAGATCGGGTGATAAACCGACGCCAAGAATACTAAAAACCCATTACATGTACTAAATCCTATGCTGACCCGCTCCCGCTGAAACCGAGAACGCCTACCGGACGACTCGCCTGTAGTCAACATAGGCGAGACTTTTTTATTGTTTATAAGACATGTTCGGTTGAAAGTGTACCTATGTTTACAAAGTTTTTCCAGGGTATTTTTTACTCAAACACGGATTGCAAGTAAACTAAGTGTATACATCCCACATAGACATCACCGTCATATTCACAATTGCCTATAGTTCACGAACATGCAAGAAGTATAGCGTGTAATGTACACACAGACGTGTACGGGACCGGCAAAGTTCCAAGAAAGTGCAAATGACTTTTCCAAAACACCGCCATGGTCCTCCCGTCAGTATGACGTGACGGCGTCACAACACTGTGTGCCATGTGACTTCCATTCCACGACGTCATCCATGCCGTTCTGTCAGAGGCACACGCCGGGCCACAAATAGGCCTGACACAAAAATATCATTTAATTTTCAATAAATCATGTAAAAGGTCGATATTTTCTGGGGGACAGTCGAAAATCTGCGGGGTGGTACACTATTTATCCATTACATGTACATCTTATAGTTAGTTCACAAATTTTTCTAACAAAATATTTTGGAGTGGGAATAAAATTTAAAAAAAATTCCTCCTATATTCACGGGGCACTCGTTCTAGACATCAGTCAGATCGGAGGATGAAATTCAATTTTTTTTTCAAAATAAAAGTTTGCCAATAACATTGAATGTGAATACCACAGGGACTTGAGGCATGCATTGCAGGGGTGGTGGGTGTGTTACAGAGGTCCAACAACACACCCCCGAGTAATGCCACGGTATACTGACGTATACCTAGGAGAAAAATAACAAGGGATACAACTTCACACAAGACCCCATTCGGACATTTGCACTTCAACAAGCTGCCGAGAAGCCAAATCTCAACCAAATTTCACAAACAAGGTACCGTTTTGAAGCTGAGAGTGTATAGATTCAAAATAAACAGAGATTAATTAATTATCTTGATACTGTACANTAAGCTGTTTTCCAATCTTTGTCGAGTTGACGCAATATGAACAATGACTGATAAGAACCTGATGACAGCGGATAACCCTTTCATATCGGGAGAAGTCTCCACTGAGGACAAATTCTAAGCTAGTTCCATGCAGCAATTTTGAATCAAGCTGTCTGTTTCATAAAGTGACTTTAAGCTAATGGTACCATTAACTTCAATGCGTTTCCCATTAGCTTAGAGTCACTTTATGAAACAGGTCCCAGATCAACCCCAAACGATATTTTCACTCTATCTACGTTCACATCCATCAGCCACATCCTTCATTTGCAAACATAAAAAAACAAGCGACTGATTTCATATTAGATTCAGGGTTGATATGACACAACTAATTAACTAAGTGAATAGGAGTCTATCAGTTAGAATCCTTTTACGATGCATGCTGAGGGGTTCAAAATACAGCCAGGCTATTAACGAGGGCTTCTCAATTACAAAACGACTGAATGATAAGATGGAGTACAGGTAATATAGGGGTGAATAACCAGGTAAAATTCAATGCCAAACATTGGTTTATCAACAGATGACAGACGGCAAGACGCGTTTGTGTTTTCGTAAGGGATATCTTTTAACGATGCCACCTAAACTGCTAAAAAAAGATGGTGAAAACATGTACGCCGCCCAGCGCGGTCCACGTGTCACGAAAGGTTCTTTACAAAGAGTAATATTTCATTAAATTAACTGTAACTAGAATGGCCAGGGTCGCAGTAATTGGGCAAATTTTATACGGAAATGATTCCTAATTAAGAGGCGAAGGTGCTTCTCATTAACGGTCTCCCTCACAGTCATAGTTAACCAAATCATTCTCGAAGTCGTCGCCCTCTGCGGTCATATAGCGCTGCCATCTGTCGTCCATAAGAAGAACTGAACTTTCGTCGCGTCATGATGTGGTTTCTTTATAGAGTGGTACCACGATCCTCCGCTAGGTGGGCAAGCTGACGGTCCTTCCAACCAATTTATATCCGTTGAGAGAGCATTCTAGCGCTTTCTCTCCGCATGATGAGAATCAGATTGAAACTATGAGATACTAGCACTCACCTTGACTGGGTTTCCAGTGAAACCTCGGCGAATACTCTCCTCTTTAGAACGTAACGACTCAACTTTGGCCTTGAAAAGAAAAAATATAATTAATGAAATGGTTTAGGGACCATGTACTCACCTGGGTGTAAGTGTAGGCCTACCGATGAACAACAGGCAAAATGTTCCAGGGTGGCCTAATCATGGTCAAATTTTGGCGTACCGGTACATGTAGAAGACAGGCCTACCTATACAAATTCACACAAGGTTAGAGCAATCTATACCTTGCTGTTGTTTATGAAATGTTGTATCAACCAAAGTCAATTCTTTAAAATTCCCGACTGGCAGCCATATTTGAAGCACAACTGGGCCATCACTGGGTGCACATCTTTAATTGCCCTCCGGAACAAACACTTACATATCTTCTCTCTTCCGTTGGTGTCTTACACCGGTATGCACAACCTCGTCCCCTGGGGAGTAACATTGGTGAATATGATTTCTTTATTGGCAAATCGGGCTGAAAGCAAAATACAAGAAATGTGAGAATCAATGACATCTCTTGGGAATGAAAAAAAACAACCAAACGTCCTTACATGGCTCAGACAAACTGAATAAAACATCTCTTCGCCTCTGTCCACATTGATAGCCATCATGATGGTTCCTGCAATCAGATGAAGTCCACAACTGAAAGAATGTCGGGAAATCTTCGATACGTTCTAGGAGCCATCCTGTATTCCACAACGACATGCCACGTCCCTCCATGATACGAGAGGAAACTACCAGTGGTGTTTCGAGCAGTGTCCATCCTTTGAATCAACACCAATTAATCATTTTGTTCAATATCACTTAGGAAACAAGCGTGAATGTTTGGTTACCGATTAGATGGCAACTTCTGATAGGTCATCTTGTTTGCTTTGTTGATGAAGCCAGGATGAAATGGCCGCATGTTTTCCGAATTCATCGAAATGCGTGTAAGTGTAGAGTACGATTAAATTGCCATTTTGTCAGCTGCTAGTTCGGCAGGTATTACAGGGTCATTCGTGAATCTGCTAGCACTGGACAGTGGAACCATATAGCAAGCGTCCAACTTGACAGTTATATGTTGAGAAAGGAACTCTTCAAAAAGCGATCACACACTTTGCATAAAGCAAAAAACTGAGGACAGATTGTATCACGGACTGTAAAATTGCTTAAGCAACTAACTCTATCACACGAAAGCAGGATCAAAGATCTATGCAAAAGCAAAAACACAATCAGAATTAGGTAAATATAATGTACAGGTCAAGGTCACCTGTTCAAGGTCATCCTCGTCAGGGTCAAGGTCGGATGGATATAGCACCGTCGAAACTGTTGGCTCCTCCTAGAAACAATAGTTAGTTTAGACATGCAGTGGAAGTGGAAGAAATACAATCACTCACAACTTCCGACAGGTGCACTTTCGAACCTAGAAGCAAATTTCAGTTACTTCTTGCACAGAAAGTCCCCTATTTGGTCCACCAGATGGCGTGTGTAGATGCTCATGCCCTGAATCCATGCTCCTCGATATAGGTGTCAGAAAAGAAAGCTCAGAAAATCACCTCTGACACATGGTTTTCAAGATTCGAGGTCACATAAAGTGAGCATCAGAAACGACGGGTTTCGCCTGCTCCAAATTGAGAGGTGATAATCCCATATCCTCAACTAACTCGATCACTATCATTGGAATCTGTCCAATGACGAATTCTACATTCTACGGTGCAATGAATTCCCTGTCACTAATGTGCTACTATCCTGGACAGCCATATGAGTTATCAATGGCCTTCTTCTCGAAATAGTGTGCTCTAACTAAGATTGTGGGCTATCTTTGGTCATCTAAGATCACACGAACCAAAAGTCTTTGAGATCGATGTTAACCTCGGTCCCAGGACGCTTAAACATATGCTCTAACTAAGTGTTGATGAAGGAAATGTTCACCTTCTCTGTAATACGAGGTTTCATCGACACTATTTCAGGTTGGTTAGCTATCTCAGGCTCATAGTTGGCTTTATATGGTCTTGCCGACTGCACAAGGTCCTGAAAACATCATAGAGTACATTTGGAAAAGATCAGAGGCCTGTTTCACAAAGTGACTTTAAGCTAATAGTACCATTAACTCAATGCATTTTCCATTTGGTTAAAGGTACCATTAGCGTAAAGTTACTTTATGAAACAGGCCCCAGGTTTGGTTTGATTGGAAGCAACGCTTCTATCATCGCGTACCTGCCAAACATAAAAAAGCCTTCTCATAATTATGCTACATGTAGTTAAAAATAGTGGTAACCATATGCAGAACTCCACCAATTCATTGCTATATTTGTGATCAACAAAACTGATGTTTAGCTGTGGTATATCCAGACATATCAGACCCAATTCCAAACAGGTCTTAAAGCCCTATGTCTATTTGGATAAGAAAGTAGCACAAAGGTGTGAAATCTAACCTTAAGAAAACAGCTCGAAACTCATGAAAACACCGCATTTTTCTAAGTATTGAAGAAAGGTTTTACCTCAAGCAGCGTTATGAAGTTTTAAAAATAAGTTATACCATGGATCGTTATGTTAAACAGCTCAAAAAACTGATCAGGCCAGAAGGCTGGTCTCTACAAACCACGTAGGCCTACCAATCGGAATTCAAATATGGCCGCCAGGGCAGCCATCTTGACCTACTCACCTAATTTGGGTATAGGCCTACTTCAGGAGGATATTCCTTTGGTTTTTGTCCATTGAGTCTCAAACACACCAAGTAAATCCCAATAGCTGGACACAATCTCGTTATCAACAGGCCCAATGAGAATTTCTCATTCCACGGGTATTTTTAATCCCTCGTTTCACTTAAGGATTACATGAAATAGCCATTATCTTAATGCAGATGTCTGCCGCTAGTTTTAGATTTATTGGCAATAACGATTTGTCTGTGATATTTAAAAGATTTTACAGTTAGTTACAGTTATAGAGACCCAGCACCACAACATCACCGGGTCTGCCAACGACATTGATCCAATAAATTCATGCAGTGGAGAAGGAAACCCCCAGTCCAAATCCATGACCCTGTGGCGTCTTACCATTCTTCAATACTGAGGGTCCGTATTTGACTTACAACTGATGGTACCTACCCCAGACCCAAAGCAAAAACTTCACTACGAGGTTAGATAATGTAACCTATTGAATCAACCACAGCAGAGAAAGATACATGTACTTACCCGTCCAAGGTACAATCCTGTCATGTTACGAGGGGGTAACTTCTGATGTGGGCTTGACCGGAGCAATGTCGGGCTGCCCGTTTGGGGTAACGGTGATCTCATCATTATCACAAGGGCTGGACGACACTTTGGCGACTAGTGAGGAGAATGATGGGCCTTTTCTGACCAATTCAGCAGAATCCTTCTACAGCTACATCGCAGAGTCGACCCTATAGCTCCTGGAATGGTAAGACAACTTTTAAAATCAACTCATCAGGATTTTAACAAGATTCTGAGGACTTTTTAGCCTCCTGCGCAGACAAGATAATCAGGGTTTTTAGCGCTTCGTCACATCGCATACGCTGACGTAGGTGGAGAGAACGCAGAGAACCGCTGATTACCTCTGGATGTGGTCAAGAATGAACTTTTTGGGCCATGAATTGCAACTTACCAACTGTAGGCCAACTGCTTGTGTGAAAATAAACAAAATATAGATCCACTCTAAACATGTGAGAGAAAAAAGCCAAACTACAACAGCACTATGACGTCAAGAAACATGTACAAACCGACGGTACTATAATTTTAGCTAATCGGCCACAATAATCCAAATGTGCTAGACCTACTTATTCATGAAATACAAAAACAAAATACCGGTATGAATTAGCTCATTTAGATTTGGACTTTTCAAAACTACATGTTAATTCGCAGCTATATTTCGCCACGTCTCCGACAAACAGCAGGAGCCCACAAGGGAAGAGTAACGCTTTCACTAACCTTTACAAGGAGCGAGATCTTAAACGAATTTGATGTTTGGTATCTCTATATGACCTGAACATTTATTCCTACAAAAGTCTGTTGCACGCATACTATCACGATATCATTCTCATATTCCATTTCACAGTGTGTGATTAAGTTGAACACAAAGCCCCGTGACACGACGGGACTTCACGGTTATGGAGAAGAATGTTTGTCCAGGTCCACCAGAGCTTAACCCGCTATTATCATTTGAATACGTCGGTAGCATGGGCCTATTTTAGTAAAGTAAAACCCATCTTTGTTGACAATCTTGTCATTTATGCCTCATTAAATACTAGTGGTAAAGTCGTTTTTTTCTATGTCGAAAAATGGAAAGAATTTTTCAATGGCATTGGCCTGTACGTCTAGGCTATAACGCGGTGGAGGGGTGACGAATCGGAGAGCTCGTCCTCCAAACGAGAATGATTGGCATTGCAGTAACCTTCTCTAAGACAGTGTCTTGGATGTGACGGCACAGCCGGCTCCAGCTAAAAAGATGACACGCTAACTATCACAACAACGTGGTGGGTGAGGTACAAAGCTGACCACTGCTCGACTGTAAGAGTAGGCCCAGGGACGCTAGCTACAGTAAGCCCCCAAGGGCGTAAAACGACGGGCAGATTCCTCGTCGAGGCCGCATGGCGCCAGGATCCGGCCCGCCCCCCCCCCCCCACTCAGGTGTCAACCATACCGCATGCTCGTTCCAATTTTCGCGGGAAAAGGGGTCATTTTCGGCAGCAGTCTTCGGGAAAAAATTCCCGAAAAACACTTGAAATAGGGGTACTATGAATGACTTTTCTCCCGAAAAATTCTTTAAAAGGGGGGCAAACGTTTCTCTTCCCGAAAAAATAATAAAAAGGGGTCCTATTCGCAATGAAAAAGCCTGTAAAAAAGGGGTGAAAATCCCTTGGTTCCTTCAAAATTAGGGTGTCTAATTGCATAAAAAATCCCGAAAAGGGGGGGAAAGAGTGGTTCCTTCCATTAGGAGGTCTAGTTGGATGAAAAAAGCCCGCAGAAAGGGGTGGAAATTTTCCTTGGTTCCTTCCATAAGGGGGTCCTTTTCAAACTCAGGAACAAGCATATGTGTACCCTAAAATTAAGGAGTGAGGGGGCCGGGGGATCCGGTAATCCGTCCTCGAACCGCCCCTGGTACGTCATGCCAGAGGAAGCCAACTTAATACAGATCTAAGCCATAATAGGCCTACGGTACTAGCTAGTAGCCTATAGATTATCTGGAGGTTAGCACTGCCGGCTATATTAGGCCTATGCCTCGTAAATACTGTCGTCTGCGCGCCACTTGACTGAAGTTGTAAAGTTTATGAAAGCAATCAATACGAAATCACTACTAACCTGCTTGATCCTACGGACGATTCTCCGAGGACGATCGATGATGGCTTAATCTGAGCAGTTCTCTCTCTCCTCTGTATATGGACATACAAATTACCGCTACACACCGTCATTTAATATGAGCAGTTCTGATCGAGCACGTGTTCGTGTTGATAGCAACACAGCGGATAGCCTCGATCTGGCAGTTTCGGCGGGAAATTGTAGTATTTGGCGGCAAAGAACCTCATTCGGGCATGTCGGGTGGGCGAGTGTTCCACGTTCGGCTCCTCCATTCCAGTAGGCCTACTTTCGAATTTTAACCTGGTACTTTACCGCTATTCTGACCGAATGCGATCTGACTGACTTCAGGCGAAAAGCGCCGGCGCGGCGAACAGAGTGATTTGACGTGGACCGGTCCACACACCTAGGCAACTTCAACACCATCTCTTGGCCTATTCCGTCTGGCCACTTGGATGGATTAGGTGAATTTTCCTTCTGCAATATAGGTCAGGTTGATATACGCCAATTTTTCTTTTGGCGAAATTTGTGATATCTCTTTAAACTCGGGTAAACGAAATGACTGCGGGCGAAATCCACGAGTTTGACTGGTTCCGATCTTTGCCGCTCCACTCCCGCGGCGCCACTGAACAGTACTAGACAGTGGCGCCGCGTGTGTGGAGCGGCAAAGGCTGGAACCAGTTAAGCCGAACAGGAACGCCGCATGGCGGAAGTGATCGCAGACGCCGGTTTCAACTGAATAAAAATTCTTCACAATCGACATAAATACACAATATTTGAGCTGTCTTTTATTACGTAACTTATCATAGATATCCTATTAAACCTTCAGTGTGCGTTTGAGTGGGAGAACGGTGCGCGTGCGATGACATGACGATGGTCGATGTGCAATAACAACATCTCTTCGTGTGGCGCACACATGCACACTCTGACCAGCATGCTCACACTGTCACTGTCACGGGCGGCATGTGGACATGCATAACATGTGCGCGCGTGCACGAAATGTCCATGCAGTGCATGCATGGGATGGGTGCTGTCATCATGGCTGTATTATTGGCCTAGCCTAGGCCTACTTGATGTCAGCAGGAATAGCCACTGGCACTGTGATTGACTGTATCGCTACTGTCTATCGCAGACTTGGTTGGAGATAAGTTTACTTTCCTCTCCTTTTTTGTATTTTGCAGGATTGGCGATTGGGTGGTGCCTGGGGGGATCGTCATCGCCCATCGCTATCGTGATATGACATGGCTTCATCCATGACAGGCCTAGGTGACAATATCATTGACGAGTGCTGAAGAGAGTGAAACATCAGAAACTGTCACCAGTTCGCAGTTTCGTACCGGCCACAACCACCCCGGATAGTAGTCGGGCCTAGGCTTATTTTATTCTATTCCATAAATGATCACATCAGGAAGTTTTTTTAACAAGATCAAGTTTTTACCATCAATGTCATGACGGCAATGGATCTGGAAGAGATGAAGCCTACAGCAAGCTGGAGCTGGTCGGAGTTCTGTGGCTCAAAGGCCGACAACTTCACCGTTTGGAGCAACGACGATTTCGGCCGCTGTTTTGAGCAGCTGGTCCTCCTCTGCGGGACCCACTTTCTTCTGGCGATAATCAGCGTCTACCACATGGCGAAATATACACAACTCCAACACATGATGCATTCGGATGTTGATAGACCTGGTATTGTGACATTCAGGCTCATTGTAACAGTAGGTCTGGTCCTGGCTCCTGTGGTGGAAATTATATTGTCATATGTTGTATTCAAGGTCAATATGAGCCTAGTCGATCTCATCACTGCTGGTTTGACAATCCTGACATGGTTGTTTCATGTTGGGTACCTTTGGAAACTTAGCAGGGTGTACATTCATCAAATACCCCTCAGGGGGCCTGCTATTGTTCTGATATCATATTTTGTGGCACTAGCTGCGGTGATTATTCAGTTACAATCGAACATTCGGCGGGTGATTCACAAAGACAACCCATCCTATGCTGCTGGAGATTATATCAGCTTTGTCGATGCTGGTCTCCACTTCTTTTATATCGTGTCTCTAGTACCAACCAAGACGCCAGATGGCGGACAACCTGGTCTCCAGGTCCAGGATGATAGCGGAGAAGGGGAGTCGCTGCTCGGGAGACGAAGGATGCAACGCTACGGTGCGATCACAACACAGGATGACTTGGGTGATGGTTATGATGGTGCTAACATTTTCAGTCGGTTGACATTTTGGTGGGTGCGCCCTCTTTTGAGAAAAGGTGCAGGTGGAATGGTGCAGTCTGCTGATGATTTGTATCAGCTCCCTAAAGACCTTCACACCAGGACTGTTCAGATGGTGTTTTCCAAGGCCATGACAGGTGAATCTCAGAAGACATCTGAAGAGGACAGAAATGCTGGACCTCAAACTAATGCCAATGGTGATGGTTTACGTGTCCGTTTCGTTGATCACCACAACTCCAATCAAGGCGACCAGAAGACGACTCTTCTCCGTGCACTGAACAAGGCATTTGGGTTAGAATATTATTCTATAGGAATACTGAAACTGATGGCAGACCTGTCGGCATTTGCTGGGCCGATCTTACTTAACTTATTAGTCTCTTATATTGAGGACAAGAATGAGCCATTGGAACATGGTTATTTCTACGCAGGTGGTCTGTTTTTATCAACGTTAGTGACAGCAGTCTCGAACAATCAGTTTGGATACTTATGTAACATCGTTGGGTTGAAGATCCGAGCTTCTATCATAACAGCTGTGTACCACAAGACGGTGTCCGTCAGCATGGTCTCGTTGGGGAAGTTCACAACTGGAGAAGTCGTTAACTTTATGAGTACAGACACAGACAGGATTGTCAACTTTGCTCCTAGTTTTCATCAGTTCTGGAGCTTACCTTTTCAGGTGAGAAGGTTTTGGCTTTCCTTTCTTCTATAGATGTACTGGTATTTCGTATCTTACAGCCCCACTGTATTGAATGTGAAAAATGCAAATCATCGCCGCGATTCTCGCACGACGTCAGCGTAGTGTAAAATGTACTACGCTCTGTCAGAATACATTAGAGCTCTCTCTGCAGTTTTTTCCAATGCGTGCTGAAAACTAGGCCTTGATTCTGTGAAGTGCGTATCAGGCAAGCATTTTGGGGACCTTCACGAGGCTATGGGACCTCTATGTGCACTCTCCTAACTTTTTGAAAATATCGTAAAATTCAATACTGTGGGGCTTTAAATGTAGCAGACATTTCGTGACATTGAGCATCACTTTATGCTTAGGCTCTAGGCTGTTGATCCACCTGCTTTCAGCAGAGGTATGTCGGTGATGAGTATTATTCTATTAAAGTTCTGGGTCAGGCTGCCATGAGCAAGAGGTCCCCAGTTCAATTCCTAATTATCATCCATTCAAAACTTTCTTCTTCAACTCTTTCAGGTTGCCATATCATTGTACCTACTCTATCGACAGATTGGTTTGGCATTCTTAGCTGGTCTAGGATTCGCTGTACTCCTGATTCCTATCAATCGCTGGATCGCCATCAAGATAGGATCGTTAAGTAAAGAAATGATGGAACAGAAGGACGGGCGTGTCAAGGTAAGGAGCTGCAGGTTGCTGAATTAGTAAATCAAGCCTTTCTGGAGGGCCACATGTCATGGAAAGGGCTCGTACCCCAGACAGAGCTTTGAAAACGGATGGTATCTAACTTAACCTCAGATTATTGTTTGACTGTTGACCAGTTATAACTGGGCCTATATCCAACTTACGATTGTGTATTGGAGTGAATTCTTAAGTTAATTTCTAATTTCTCACTTCTACAGGTGGTAAATGAAGTTCTGAATGGCATCCGAGTGATCAAGTTCTATGCCTGGGAGGCCACTTTCATTGACAAGATCAAATCTATACGACTTGCAGAGTTGAAGAGTTTGAAAGGACGGAAATATCTGGATGCGCTGTGTGTGTATTTCTGGGCTACAACACCTGTCCTCATCTCCATCCTGTCCTTCACAACCTATGCCTTGATGGGGAACACCCTGACTGCAGCCAAGGTGAGCACCTATTCACCTCCACTTGATTCGATACTTCGGTTCTTCTCCAGACTTTCGAGGTGTTGCACGTACATTCTTTTACTTACAGCCCCAACTTTTTTCAGTCTCCCTAAAATTTCCTAAATTTACACCCTTTCGAGGCCCACGCGTTCGCTCACACACGTCATTGTCACTTTCAGGTGTTCACAAGTCTGTCCCTGTTCAACATCCTGATCATGCCCCTGAATGCCTTCCCCTGGGTCATCAATGGACTGATGGAGGCCTGGGTATCGTTACAAAGGCTGGAAAGATTCATGGAACTTGATGAACTTGACCTCGGGACGTATTACTCAAGAGCACCAAGGAATGCTGGTAGGTGTGTCAGAGTGGCATAGTGCAAACATCAGTGACTGTCCCTGCTGACGTTCGGATTCAATCCCTGGTCAGACCCATTATTTGTGTGATAGAGAGGCTGACACGCTTCAACATTAGTTGGACGAATTCTCCCCTTATTCCGTCCCCTTTATTTCAGAATCCTCGATGATCCGAATCAACGAAGGTTCATTCTCCTGGCTCCGACATGACAAAGACTCCGTCTCCGTCTCTCATCAACCGACTGACAGTGATTCTGAAGACGAGCCGCTGGCTGCTGAGTACCGAACTCAATGGCTGCATGACATCACCATCCGGGTCAGAAAGGTAGCTGTACCATTTTCTTCGTCATACTACAGGGTGGCCCAGAAAAAACTGTTAATTTATAACCTTACTACCCTTATAACGATGCTGTAACGTTTTGATGTGGAACTTTTCTGGGTACTCAAGGAATAGCTTCTCCATCACTCCTTTAGATGAGTTATGAGTCGAAGTAAGTGTCTCCTCCGAGACCTTGTTTCATTCAACATGTATACTTTCCTCATTCAGGGTCAGCTGGTGGGTATAGTTGGCAAAGTTGGTTCAGGCAAAAGTTCTTTACTTGCTGCGATTCTTGCCGAGATGACAAGAGAAGCGGGGTCTATCGAAGTGACGTGCCTCGATGAGGGGTTCGGGTACACAAGTCAGGAAGCTTGGATTCAACATGCCACGATTCAGGAGAATATCCTCGCTGGGGCACATTTTGATGGGACGAGATACCAGGCTGTGATAGAGGGATGTGCTCTTATTGAAGATCTGAAGGTACGAGATATACAAACTTCGTATCAATCATGATGTTATCCAAGTTATTCTGGTCTCGCGCAAGACGTCACGAAGTCACTGTGGCATGGATTCATTTCTCACTACTTGCAATCTATGATTCAGTTGAAGGCATATCAATCAGCCGGTCTCAANCAGGTGGCGTAACCCAAAAATCATCAAAGTGCGGTAACTCAGGAACGCCTTAACCCAAAGCGCTCCAATGTGCTGTGTGGCTCCCTGCAGATGACCTTTATGTCCATCTGACGTTTCGGCCTGATCGGGCATCCAATATGGCCGCCAGGTGGCGTAACCCGAAAATCATCAAAGTGCTGTAACTCAGGAACGACTTGACCCAAAGCGTTCCAATGTGCTATGTGGTCCCCTGCAGATGACCTTTATGTGCATGTGAATTTCCGGCCCGATCAGACATCCAATATGGCCGCTAGGTGGCATAACCCCAAAATCATCGAAGTCCTACCTGGGAATGACTTGAACGAGATTGCTCATAACTGATATGTACCTCCCTCTGTCATTGGACTATTATGTCCAACCCGGTGAGCACATGGTCCATGGACCATTTCATCTTCGTCATACTACAGGGTGGCCCAGAAAAAACTGTTAATTTATAACCTTACTACCCTTAACGATGATGTAACGTTTTGATGTGAAACGTTTCTGGGTACTCAAGAAATAGCTCCTGCACCACTCCTGTTACATGAGTTGTGAACAGAAGTAAGTGTCTCCTCTGAGACCTTGTTTCATTCAACATGTATACTTTACTCATTCAGGGTCAGCTGGTGGGTATAGTAGGCAAAGTTGGATCAGGCAAAAGTTCCTTGCTTTCTGCGATTCTTGCCGAGATGACGCGAGAAGCGGGGTCTATCGAAGTGACATGCCTCGATGAGGGGTTCGGGTACACAAGTCAGGAAGCTTGGATTCAACATGCCACGATTCAGGAGAATATCCTCGCTGGGGCACATTTTGATGGGACGAGATACCAGGCTGTGATAGAGGGATGTGCTCTCATTGAAGATCTGAAGGTACGAGATATACAAACTTCGTATCAATCATGATGTTATCCAAGTTATTCTGGTCTCGCACAAGACGTCACGAAGTCACTGTGGCATGGATTCATTTCTCACTACTTGCAATCTATGATTCAGTTGAAGGCATGTCAATCAGCCAGTCTCAATGATCTGAACCAAGCCAATCATCACTCGAAGGAATATCTGATATGAAGTGTTCTGTCAAGTATTTCCTTTGTTGCAGATCTTACCAGCAGGAGATCAAACTGAGATTGGCGAAAATGGTGTAACATTGAGTGGAGGACAAAAAGCTAGAGTTGGGCTTGCCAGGGCTGTCTATCAGGTATTAAGTTAGTGCATGTATGCTGTCCACAGAAACCGAGTAGACTGAGTGAAAGTCTGCTTTAGGGATACATGTAATGATGTTGACATGACACTCAGCAACCAGATATGTGGATTTGTATTGTACGGTAGTTCATCTGAGAGCTGTTGTGATCTTCACGATTTTGCTCTATCTTTCCACCCCTGATCTTTTCATTTCTTTCTTTCCCAGGATAAAGAAGTTTATTTACTTGACGACCCATTCGCTGCCGTCGACATCCATGTTGCTCAACACATATTCTCCCACTGCATCATGGGTATTTTGCACCACAAAACGCGCTTGCTGTGCACGCATCAGACGCAGCTGCTGAAGCACGCGGATGTCATCATTTTATTGGAAGAGGGAAGGATTATAGAAGCTGGTAAGTTGATTAGAAATTGATTCATTCCCACTCAGTAGAATGATTACAGAATCAAATAGGGGTACAGATGTTGAGTGTACAGACAAGTGGCCGACCATTCCCAAGCAGGTTGGCCGTGAAAGAGACCTTAGGCTGGGTTTACATCGAGGCGCACGCGACACGAACACGCAGGTGAACAGTGGCTTCACAAAGGCTTCATCCCCATGAAACCTTTGTTCGCCTGCATGTTCGTGTCACGTGTGCCTCGATGTAAACTCAGCCTTAGGCCCTCTCTTTGGTAGTGTGTTAGGTGGAGCAAAACTCTTAGAGGAACCAGGTTACGTTAGGCCTATGATGATTTTGTTTTGGGCCTTGTCATATTGTTCCTCCTGCCTTGATTCCTATGAAACCTGTTGTAAATGTCTATGACCATGAGTTCAATCCCTCCGTGAACCTTCCTTGCGTAGATATAAAGTGGTATCATAAGGATGCCACACATAATGGTGTACCAGTAGACCAGTGGACTCCACCACATGAGGTACAGCCAGACACACTCGATGACTATTTCTGTAACAAGTGCAATGAATGAGAGGAATCGTGCCTCGCGACATTTTGCCAGAGGTGCTTGAAAATGTTTTGATTTATAGAAGGCTTCTAACTGCGTCTCCTTCTCATGCCATCGTGTTTTACACCATTCCTCCACATCCTCTGAATCACTCGGGATATCACTTGCGGCGTATCTTTTGATATTGTAGTGGACTCCTTTCGGGAAATTTCCCAGGAGAATGTGCTGCTCTTCTACTGGGATATTGTCAGTGTAGCCAATGGTGATGTCGTACACTGCATCGAATGAATTATCTGGAAAATGATAGATAGATGTTCCAAAAATCAATACAGTTACGACAACCTCAAATCCTTCTAAAACGTGATACCTGTGGTTGTTTCTGGAGATCAGCCCGCAGATGAGCTAAGGCCAGGTTTACATAGAGGTACGTGTATACAGTATATGGACACACTGGTGAACAATGGCCTACGGAAAGGATCCGTGACCATGAAACCTTGGTTCGCCAGCATGTCCGTTGTATACCGCATACCTCTGTGTAAACTTGGCCTAATGCCACTTACTTTTTCTCATGTGTTGTACAAGATGTGTAAATCCAGTCGTCCTTGGATGGAGGACGTACTTATACTCCGGGAGGTTGTTCTTCTTCGCAAAGGAGTCGCTCTTCTTCTTGGTGATGTCTTCAAAGTTGGTTCCCTCAGGGAAGATAAGGAACTGAAGTGAAGAGATCATCAATGTTGCATTTGAGGAAAGTGTTAATGACCTTGGTGAACCCGCATAGCTGAATGTACTACATAACAGGTGAACAGTAGCAGATCAGTAGACAGCCCTTGTTGATCATTCGGCGACTTCCGACGGGTTTCCTAGACCGCCACACATATTCAGTTGAAAGGAAGAAGTGGTGTGGTTAGGGGATCATCTCAACAGTGACTCTCTCACCCTTTGGTCGACTGACAGAGATGGTGTTAGTGTTTATGCCTGCCCTGGTACTCTGTAGTATTGCCTTGGTTCTATTCTATCCAATCTAGTCGAATAGGCCCTATCAGGAATACTGATCAACAGATCTCTTGCTAAAAGGCCTTGGGGTAATGAATGATGACAACTTCAGCAGAGAGGTGCTGATGATCCGCTTCGCAGTTTGTCCTTACTTTTCTTAAGCTAAATGCTGCAGGACACCCTACCATATCTTCAAATGAAAGATTCTGTGTGTTTCACAACCTGACTTCTTACCTGTATTGGTCTCTTGATATCCTTGAAGTAATCGAGTGTCTTACTGAGGATTACTTTGTCTTCTTCCCATTTCCTTTGGAGAAAGAGGAAGTTAATCATCTGCATCGCCCAACCTGTTATGAAACGATGAAAATAAATAATGTGCTCTAACATCACTTTGTGGAGTTAATAACACCGTACATGTACCGGTACAATGTATATGCAAACAAAGTGAAGTCTTAATGCAGTTCTTGAGCTTGGTCCCTTCCCATTGTATTGAATTGATGGAGAAGTTGTTGTGAGGGCATTTATGATTGAGAATGGGAGACTTTGCTGCCGCCAGCGGCCACCACCATAGCAGTCCTAGAATGTCACAAATTTGACATCACAGACTTAGGCCAAGGCCTCGTGTCGTTATGGATGACATTGTGATGTGCACTTCTTCTCTGTCTGCGACGTCAAATTCCGTGACATTCTACATTTATAAATGTAGGACCGTTAACTGGTGGTGGCATCTAACCAAAATTAGTAAAGTAAATGAAGTCTCCCTCCCATTGCCCATTACCAAAAATAGATAACCTCCATTACCTGTTGGTATGACGTCTTTAAGTTCAGCCTTCATGATCACCCTTGAATGTGTTAAAGCTTTCATTCTGAGTAGTAACACCCAGAAGTACAACCAGTCCAACCGTGTGCGATGATTCATGATGTAGAGACAGTTATCTTTGGGGTTGATGATGTCTCCAAATATCTTGATCTTGATGCCTGCTACAAATTCAAGGAGACCCTGAAAGATTTGAGTGGTTAAATAATGTGTGTCTGAATTCCTTCCTTAATCTTAAGGCCGTCTCACACGAGCGCCGAGTACGGCGTCAACTAGTGCGTTTTGAAAACGCCGACAAGCGCACTATTTAGCGCATAGTTGACGCCGTGTGAACGCAAGTGCTGCGTTTTCAAAACGCAGGCCCTGCGTTTTCGTGCGTTTTGACGACTTCCGGTACGTAGTGTCTCTTCTCTTTGACGCAGAGAATGCGATAAATTAACGCAAAGTAGGCGTTTGTAAACGCGCAGTGCGTTTACAAACGCTGCGTTTTCATGCGTTCTCATGCGTTTTCATGCGTTCTCGTGCGTTCTCATGCGTTTTCATGCGTCCTTAAGCGCAGCGTTTGCGTCAATAGACGCACTCCTCTGCGTTTTCGAAAAAGTTTTGGACATGTTGAAAACCAATGCGTTCACCCAGGGGTCTGCGTTTACAAACGCAGAGTTGGCGCACGCAGTGCGTCAACCCTGCGCTCATTTCGGCGTTTCATAAACGCCCCTAGGCGCACGGCCAAAACGCCGGATAAAACGCTCGTGTGAGACGGCCTTTATCTAACATGAAATAATAACGGGTTTCTAGGTGAAAGACATAGCTTCCTACTGGACTTGAACCCATGGACCCTCGCATCAGGCATCAATCGCCAGCACTCAGTGGCAGCACGCCTTAACCACCAGGCCAAATCTTATCTGGTAGAGTCTAATATAACAGATAGCAGCACAACAGGCCATATCGCAAGCGGACTACTCGCCACAAATCTTGCCTGCCACCACAAACTAAGCAATATCATGTTTGGTATTGTTTGATATTGGGCGAACATTGCTGCGAGAAGATTCCCCAGATCGCCGGCTAGCGCACCTGGCGTCAACAGCCGATTTTGCCCGCTGGGAGAGTTAGATCCCAGTGGCAAAGCCAGGTCTCTGTGACCTTAATACCAATGCAATTTTGGTCTGACAGGTATTTGACCATGGCGCTCACTCACCACCCAAACATTGTATCCTACTTACCGTTACGAATGCCTCCCAGAGAACAAGAACCTTGCTCTGTACCCTGAACTGGGGCGGCGTCACGTAGAATGGGGTGAGGAGGAGCAGTGGGAATGTGGTAAACATGAGGCTGTACGGTATAATCACGACTGAACTAAGGATGAGAACGGTGAAGGTGATGGTCCGTACACAGTGCTGTAACTTGGACAGCATCTTCTCTGTGGCACTGGCTGTGAGCTTAAACAACATTGTCGTTATTCCACAAGATATCCGGTTAGACAGTCTGTAATTCACAGATAGGTCAAATGAACGGCTGCCTACTTCGGCTTGATGAAACAATGAAATAATTCAGGTCAAAAAGAAAAAGTTCTAAATGGTTGGAACTGGAATCAGTGGTTTTTGTCCTGTGCCAGTTCGACGTTCACACTTGTGCTGAATCCAAAGTACTCTCCCTTATCCAATGCTGTCCTTTAATCTGGCTAACCTGGACCCCACAAAAAATGTCATACTCCTCAGCACTGGTTTACAAGTGCCTCCTCATAACTGTCTTAAGAACTTTGGCCTTAATTGTCAGGTCATTGACCGAAGTTCTGCTCGATTGTGTGACTGTTGGATATCTGGCCCAACGTGGCAGTTATGTGGATGTAAACAGGTTGTGGAATAATCATGAATGAATATGGGATTATGATATCAATAAGCCGGTGGGTGGTGAATAACAAATGTAGAGTCACCTGCATTTGCAATGAAAATGAGAGATGTCATGCGTAGGCTGCATCCATAGCCAGCTGGATGGGGGTGATGATTGATGACTTGGACAAGGCCTACAACATGTGGCGGCAGGAAGACTTCAATACATAAGCAAGTGGGTACATATTATATGTACCTACATCTTGTACTGATTCAGCTAAACACTAGGAGGACTTTGGGCCCCAGGTGACCAACCACTCAATAGGCCTACATGGGGAAGACCCCAGCAGCTTTCTATGGTGCTGGCTTGTCCAGATATCCACAGAATCTTTCAAAAGCTGTGTGGTTTCCATGACCATGTTGCACATCCTCCGACAGTGACGTTTTTACCTTGCTATGGGAGGATGACTTTGCAGTCTAAGAAACGTAATGAAGACTTTGAGTAAATTTCAGAGGTAAATGCAATTTAAGTGATGATGACCCAGCGTGGTACTTTTCTGACAGGTCCTCCTGATGATATCCTTGGTAGTTCCATCCTGAAGCGTCTCCAGTCAGATGACGGGGCACAGTCTACCGTAGAGGGAGATGAGGGAGAGGGCAGCGGTGAACATCTGACAGATGAAGAGATAGTTGTAGATACTCTAGTAGAAGAGGAAGAGAAAGAGACAGGGGTGGTACAGCTTCATGTGTATAAGTCATATTGGATGGCTGTCGGTGCATGTCTGGCACCAGCCGTACTTCTGGCTCTATTTCTCATGCAAGGTGAGTGAGATACATGTAGTGTGGGTGGAAACTCATGACGTGCTAAGAAGTGGTGGGTGTCTATGTGCTCATCTTTGCTCCCACAAGGTGTTTAAGACATGACTATAGAGCAGGGGCGGATCCAGAATCCTGGGAAAGAGGGGGCACAGCCAGCGCACATCGTGGAAAACCTCGGTCAAATTTTAACATCTTTTCGAAATTTCCCGGTCAATTTTAAAGATTTTCCACAAAATAGAGGGGGCATGGGCCGGGTTTGCTCCCCCCTTGGATCCGCGCCTGTAGAGCACCAGTAGGCAGCTCCAAGAGGGCAGGTCGTACTGGAAGGGTTGCGATGAATTTGCGTTCTTGGTAAGGGTATGCTTGTCTTTGTTTTTCTCCCACATGCACTGCTGTGCACTTGGGGCTTCTGAGTTTCATGCACATGAGTCGCACATTCAGCTGTAATTGCAGATTCAGCCTGGGGAAGATGGTTAGTAATGGTACGGAATCATATGATTCTTGTGTTGCAGGCTCAAGGAATGTCAATGACTGGTGGTTGTCCTACTGGGTCTCACACGCTCATAAGCCTAAGGAAAATGAAAGCCTGGTGGTGAGACCTCAACATTATGGGTTGTTGAATGCATATAGGTAAGTTCCATCAATCCGTGTGTTCAGAGTCGCCATCCTGTCTGGTGCCGAATAGCATTTTAAAGATTGTTCCAAATATTGATCTAGGGATCATACCGTGCAAAGGCTTGTATCCTGTAAACTGTCTATTTGATTCATTTCAGTACATATCACCCGTCGACACATATCTCCTCCAATCATACTCCGTGGACCAACATCACATCAGCAGAGGACAACATCCAGTTCTACCTCACAGTCTACGGCTGTCTGGCTGCGGCTAACTCCCTCTTCACCCTGCTCCGTGCATTCCTCTTTGCCTACGGTGGGATATGTGCAGCAAAGGTGGTCCATGATAACTTGCTCTCTAGTATCCTACAGGTGAGTTGAAAGTTAAAAGTTTGGGTTTATAGTCTGATATCAACTCCGGTAGAGTTCTCATCTGACTTTACACTTTAACCCCAGTCTGTCCTGAAACCTTTCAGTCGAACTCAGATGAGCTGCCCATTCAGCGCTAAAATTGAGCATTTCCGACCGGTACCCATTTATACACCACAGTGGAGAGAGGCCAGTGAGGCAAAGAGACTTGCCCAAAGTCTCACGCCCAGTGGGATTCGAACCCGGGACCCTCTGACCGCTAGCCGGAGACCCATACCACTACACCACCGGGCTGAAAGACAAAGATGGTCAATGCTTGTATAATCGGCAATGAAACTGACGACATGACTGAGACTTTGGCTATAAATGGCCAAACATCTGTATATTAACATACAATACCCCATCGTATTTCATCATACAGGATCAATGTCCCTCTCTTTCAGGCTCCTATAACATTCTTCGACACGACACCTATTGGCCGAATTCTGAACCGCTTCTCTTCCGACGTCTACTCCATTGATGACACTCTTCCATTCGTCCTCAACATCTTCCTGGCTCAGTTTTATGGGTTGCTAGGCACTGTGGTCATCACGTGTTATGGACTACCCTGGTTCTTGATCCTCCTTGTTCCGCTTGGGGCTGTTTACCTCCGTATTCAGGTAAGTATTCGGTTGAAACTTCTACGACATACTGATCATGTAATAGATAAGAATGGTCCATCAAATTTCCTCACAGCCCAGCGCAAAGGACCGGGTTAGGCGAGTGAGTAAGGCTAAGAATCCATTCACGTGATTTTCGTGCCGCGCGATGTCATATCCTTTATCCACGACCAACGCGGCGGAAACAAACAATGCTTTCGAGCGTCTGGCGCTCGAAAATCGCATGAATGGACAGCCAGCCTTAGGCTACTTCCCACCTCAAGGTGAAATCTCAGCTGGGTTGTGTGGAGGTAACTTCCAGGCTATGGCATCCTTGCCATAGTTCAAGAGTCATCTCCTACCAAATTCTATTCCCTTCCAGAGCTATTACCACAAGACTTCCAGAGAACTGAAGCGTATAACCAGCGTCACCCTATCACCCATCTATGCCCATTTCTCTGAGTCAGTGACGGGCCTCATGACCATCAGAGCTTTGAGACAGCGAGATAGGTAAGTAATGCTCAGATCAGGTTGGCAGCCATCCTCTTGCTGTCAGTGGAAAGTCTTGATGTTTGTGATGCTTGTTTGACCCTCTTAAGGATAGTTTTCTCAGTTTTTCTCACCCAATTTGCAGAATTTGCTCGATTTCTCTGCCAGCAAGCCAAGATGGCTGCAGAGGAACCGTTTTCTCCGTACTTTGTGGTGTTCCTCTGTCTTCATGTCTGCATGCCATTAGGATTTTAGACAGTGCTTGGGGTTTGCACGGCAGGAGGAAACCAGAGCACCTGAAGACTGGCCTTTGAAAGCCATCTCTCTCACATGAATTGGGTCTGACTGAAAATTGCACCCACACCTCAAAAGTGATATGCATCAATGTTTCAACAATGCCAGTCTGACAGTCTAGGGTAGGCCTAAGATTAGTGGCCGTGTTTCAGCTGTCACTGATCCTACAGGTGTGGGCACATTTGGTTGTTAGTGTTTTCTCAATATGTAGGGCTAGTAAAGTGGAGAATTCGGAGGACATCTAGGTAGTGTTAGTTTCCTTGTTCGATTTCATGAGTTGAGTGCCTCTGGTAGTTTTACATTCACCAGACAGGTGGCTGCACATGTGCGCTTGCTTGGCCAAATAGGGTCATTCTAGGACGTATTAGGAGTTACGGCCATCTGTTCGTCCTGTAGCGTAGGTTAGAGAGTTCTGGTAGATTAAGGTCAAGGAGGCATACAAAGTAGTTTCGTTCAATACAAGTGTAGTGTGACAGCAGATGGCCATGATCAAGTTCATACTCGAGGCCTAATAGAATAGAGACACTTTGAACACAATACCAAGGCAGTAGGGACCTTGCGTTGTTGCTGTCAGTTCCGTTATGAGTATTGCCTGTCAGAATGGTGCTGTGAAACACGGGTGTCTCTCATCGGGGGAGGTTGTCGTGGGTTCTGTTTTCAATCAACCCACTTTTTACGTGGTAGGGAGAAGGCCGTCATGAGGCTATCAGTCGCTGTGGTTCTCAGTGCCAGCTTCCTACAATACTGTACACA
Organism: Notospermus geniculatus; assembly: GCA_002633025.1. Lineage (NCBI taxonomy): Eukaryota > Metazoa > Nemertea > Pilidiophora > Heteronemertea > Lineidae > Notospermus > Notospermus geniculatus. Next base: position 132,190 of record NMRB01001019.1, on the reverse strand, counting down.
CCGACGGCAAAGTGTTGATAGTGAGCAGTAAGATCCACTGATGTCCTCAGGATAGAAGGCAAGCTCCCAGCATTGCCTAAAGCTTGTGGCGTACATGTATTTGGTGCCTGGGCCCATATTCATAAAACTACTTAAGCCTAAGTGTGATAGGCTTACTTAACTTTTGTGTTGAACAAAGGTGTAGTTTTATGAATACGGACCCAGGTGCTCAGTTTAGTATTGCTATGCTATTGTGTGCAATGTCTCACTCTGCATGCTTAGGTGTTGGGATCAAAGCAACTTGTACAAGCCCATTCTAAACCCATTCATGCTATCGGATTAACTACCTCATTAGTACCGTAAGGACTTACTGGTGGCATAACACAGTTATTAACATTCTCCTCTTGTTTTCACCCCCTTGCCAAGGATCAATAACAGTTTCTATAAATAGTACCAGTAACAAACTTCTGACAACTCTGATAACCAAATCTGTGTTCAATGGCTTAAATAACAATGGGAATGTAAGTCTATTATCAGGTTGAGTTTGGTTAAGGCACTCTGCAAATACAAATTATTTTTCCTGTGTTACTCGTATGTGATTGTTTTCACATTCGTTGGTGGTGTGTCAAAACAAAGCGCTTCAAGTAAGGTCACCATCCATAGCCTTCCGCACTATCCTAGGCTTTGCGCACAAGCCTCCTCTCACCTGCATAAAGCTCTCCCCCTGGTAACCGTCTCACACATCAGGGCTTACCGCACATTCCTTCCTCGCTCAAAGCCCTTGCATTAACCATCATCAGCATAAAGGCCTATCCTACTCCTCATGACTCACAAAGAGCAAGACAACAGTCATCAAGGTCATGACAAAGGTAACTTCTCTCTCTCTCATGTCTGTGCTGCTAGTTTCATGTTCGCTTGTTGGTGGAAAACGTGTACATGTAGTACAAGAATTTGTCTATTTATTGCTGTACATGTGGCCTGCTTCATCTATATTGTGGTGGATGGTAGCCTATTGCAACTTTTCTTCAAATACATGTAGCTCACGAATTCAGTTTGAAGTAACATATCAGTGTATTTTCCTCAGATAACCCTTGATCCTTAAAGCTTTGATGTACATGAAAAAGCCCAACAAATACTGCCCCTGTTTTCGAATTACCCAGACCAGGTTTGCGAGAAGTGTGTGTTCAGTGACGTTGGGAGCCGATGATAAACCCAGAGTCTCCAAGAATGATCATTGTTTCAATCCTTTCATAGATTCAAAGACGAGAATGAACGACGGCTAGATATGAATCAGCGAGCCCAGTTTTCCAGCACCGCTGCAGGACAGTGGTTTGATATCAATCTCCAAGCCATTGGTATCATCATGGTAACAGGAGTGGCCTTCATTAGTGTCTTGGAACATAACTTCCAGGCTGTTAATCCAGGTAGGCTCACACATCTTTCTAGATAAAATACTACACGTATTGAAATCCACCAAATGTTGGTAACTCTTACGGATGAGTTCATTTGTCAACCTTTGCATTGCCCTTCAGGCCTTGTTGGTCTCGCAATTTCCTACGCCCTGATGATAACAGGCCTCCTAAATGGTGTCGTCACCTTCTTTACGGAGACAGAGAAACAAATGGTCAGTATGGAACGAGCTAAGCAGTATATTGAGGATGTGCCCAGTGAGAGAGTGGAGGGCATTTTACATGTAAGTTGCCGACACTTATTCCTTTAATGGCCAACGATTTCACTGAGTGAAAGAAACATGTTTAAGGGAGGGGGGCCAGTGCCTTCCCCTGAACCAGCTGGTAAGCATCTTGACTACTAAGGGTTGTGACATCACCACCCCGCTGACTATGCCAATACGCAATACCCTGCCCTGGTTTTCCAGGATGACTGGTAAGAGGCTTGCTGTCCTTGGACTCTGAAGTGGGCAGTGCTCTGGAAGGGTCATTGGCAACGGCCCCACCATCAGGGGTTACAAATTGCATCTTGCTAACACTCGTTACAGACAACAACCAGAGATCCAATGCTATCCCCTACGTTTCTTTATGAGTTCTGACATTCACCATTCTTCTTCTTGCAGGCCGCCCCCTTCTGGCCACTCCAGGGTGTTGTACATTTTGACCATGTCACCCTTCAATACAGACCAGGGCTTCCTTATGCTCTAAACAACGTCACATTTGAAACCAAATCTGCTGAGAAGATTGGTATAGTAGGGAGAACAGGTTCAGGAAAGTCCAGTCTGTTCTTGGCCTTGTTTCGAATGGTTGAGGTGGTCAGTGGCTGGATCATGATCGACGGGTTGAATGTTTCGCATCTTGGGCTGCAGGATCTGAGGTAAGACTAGAGTTTCTGCTAATGGTGCAGGTAAGAGTTACTGCTTCTAGTCGTGTGGACACTACTTGAACTAATTGGTAATAGGAAAGACAAGTGAAGTGGGCAATGACGTCTTTTCTTTGATTTCAGATCTCGGCTTGCTGTCATTCCACAAGACCCATTCCTGTTCACCGGGACTGTGAGAGAAAACCTGGACCCAGCAGAGATGTGCCAGGACAATGAACTCTGGGATGTACTAAAGAAATGTCACATGGATGGACCAGTGGAGCGACTGGGAGGTTTAGACGCTGAGGTGGCGGAGAGGGGAAAACATTTCTCTGTTGGACAGAGGCAGCTTATTTGCCTGGCACGTGCGTTGCTGACAAGAGCCAAGGTAGGTTGCTCTGTGAGGTCCAATATTCTGTGCCGGTTTTGCTTGCACGTCCTGAACCTCTCCGTTCATTATCTTCTAATACTGCTGAATGAGTATTTTATTGCCTTGTAGGTTCTCTGCCTGGATGAAGCCACAGCCAGCGTCGACCACGAAACAGACCAATTCATCCAGAGGACTATCAAGACAGAGTTTTCTGACATGACGGTGCTGACCATCGCCCACAGGATCAACACAGTGCTGGAGAGCGACCGAGTCCTAGTCATGGATAACGGCCGAGTTGCAGAATTCGCCCCACCACAGACCTTACTTAATAATCCGAATTCAATGTTTTCAAGTCTTGTACGGGAAAGTGCAATATAAATCACAGCGAATCATGACAGCACTAACATGAATAAATACATCAAATACAATGCGTTCATGTTCGTCTTTTCCACATTATGCTGTTTGTATGTTCGTTGACGCAGGTTACTGCGAATCATGACAATGCTAAATACAATGCATTCGCGGTACATTTCCGAGAAACCCAGTGTGTAAAAACAGATGCATCAAAGTCAACACCATCATTGTGGGATGGTTTGATGTGAATATCTGATCAAGATGTATAAACAGGTCCATTTTCTCATTCATGTTCACCCATTACAATAGAATATGATATCAGTTTATTCCCTGTAGGTTTTTTGTGGGTATCAAACTCGCTCTTCCTTGATAAACAAACCCCACACAGTACATCCCACCTCATTTATCTGATATTCCAATCAGTCGAGTGTTCACATGCATCGATAGTCCCATAAGTGTTATTGGACCGGAGTTTTTTTATAGAAGTGAGTGTCATGTTGTTTAGCAAAGCGTTGGTGAGTTTATCAGGT
>NMRB01001019.1:106607-119919 GCA_002633025.1 Notospermus geniculatus | reverse complement strand
AGTGTCGGGAATGGCTGACCGGACTTAACCCACCGACCACGGCTGAGATCAGAGAGAAAGTGGCCACGACGAGTTGATGCCTCTGTCTGGATTAAGTGACGTGTTTGTCCAGAGTGTACATTTATTTTTGTATAGTTTTTGATGCCGAGATGGCATATCTAAAAATATTTCAATTCCGTCCAAGGTATCTATTGTGTTTTAGCATGGTACTCTCCTGCAGTTTTGTAATGTTGGCCTATGTCATGCTAAAAGGGCAAGAGACTGCGTAGCGTTTTCCTTAGACAAACTTCGTCTTGAATTATCTTGAATCCTCTTTGAAATGTTGAAATGAGTTGAATTTGTGATAAGCGTGATCTGTGATAGAAGCAGTCAGTTCCACAGTCTGCTGGTGATACGAGAGTTCATGAAGTAATTTCATCAGACCTTTTATTAGAAGGTGGCAGAAGGTATACTAGTATTCGGTAAACATGGTAAATGAAATTATCCATTCTGGGTGTAACTGGTTTGACGGCGGCCATATTGGAATTGTTCTTTCTCTGTGGTGGCCAATCACAGCTCGTTTTTCTGCGGGGCTGTTATCGTTGATGAACCAATCACATCATTCCTCGTAGTGTGTTATTTTGTTGGCTTGACTAATCAAGACGCTTTTTCCGGGGTTCGTTAATGGTGTTGATGAACCTCAGCTCCGCGGCACAGGTGTTGTTTGCAGTTCTGTGAGTGCTCATTGCTTAAGGAATTAGAGCATGTGAAACTGGTGACAACAACTGGTCAATTATAAAAAACTATTTGAAAATATTGTTCGTGGCTGATTTCCTGAATGTTGAGGCGTGAAAGATTCCAATTGTGTTTCTTTGGGTTCCCGCTGTTCGCTGATGTTCGAACACTGGCAACCTGATTTGACGGGTAATTGAAGTTGCGAAGAGAGTTGTCCCACAATTTCTCCCATGTAATAGCCGATTACAGCCGAATTATATGAGTGTAATATGCTGTAAAAAAGCGATAAACTCGCCATAAAAGATAATTCGGTCGGGTATATCATGTCTGCTTTATTATGTGACCAACAATGGCCACCAACCATAAGATGAAAATCCAGTTATAACCATACCTATGTCTGGGACCGACTATCACCTCTCCCGGCCAAACATTTGCATGAATTCTTGGTGGGTTGCCTGGTGTCTTCTCCGCTGTGGGGCTACTGTACCAGTATCACCTTGGTAGACACTGGCCTCTTGCAAACCCTGAGATTTTTTTTTCAACTCTGCGAGAACCAGGTTTGAGTCGTATCACGTCAACAAATATTTACCACCAAACATGTAGTATTCTGCTTATGTCTGAACCAGTTGGCATTACATGTTTTCGAGCAACAAGTTCCTCTTATTATTATCATCCAATCTTTGATCTACAAGCGGTTTTCATGTCTCCAATGTTGCACGTTCTTGCTAACCACACATCCATAATCAAACCACGATGTATTGACTAGGACAATGAGACACACGTCATGATCGCATGTTGTGCCAACATGGTACCAAATATTCATGATATCTCATGAAATGTCTTACTTTTGTGTAATGTAAGCCCGTTTTTTTTTCTTCGTTAAGAAGACTATGGAGCTGTCGATTTCTAAAGATCTGATAGATTAATTATGGAATTGCCTGTGGCTCATAAAACGTTCTTCCCCATGACGAGCACAGGACAAAGACTGTTTTTTTTCTCCCAAATCGTAGCATTCATTCTTTTCTGTCGATGCACAATTCGACTTGTTTGCGTTCTGCTCTTCAAATCCTGGTGATCAGAAAAAGATCTGTTGACGGAGCCTCTGAGAGATTTCAAGCTGGCCAGCATGCCTTGCCCACATCTCATCAACCTCAGCCTCGTTTTCGGGTGTTCCCGCCAACGAATGTGTGATGTGAGAGCAATCTTTCCCGTCGTGTAGGCTACTTGTACCAGATTGATGATTTAGTATTCACAGGCTGAAATCTGACGTGCGAGAATAGGTGGACATGTCAGGTTTTATTCCTCCAAGAACAAACTTAGGATTTGTCCAAGGCTCATGTGGACTGGTTCCCGTCTTCGCCGCTCCACTCCCGGGGCGCTGCTGTCTGTCGTGGAGTAAGCGTCACAGAGTGCAGCAGCAACGCCGACGCAGTGTCGTTGGCCCACAGTGGCCAGTTGGCCACAGGATTTGAAGTGTTTTGGTGTCTTGAGAATATTCATTCGTTTCTCTAACAGGTTCAATTCTGTGATAACGACTGTACATATCTTTATAGAATTGGCTGTATTTTTGTTACAAGATCGCCTTGGACACGTATACGATGTAAACGACTGTATTGTTTACAAGCTCTTTTAAGTGGGAGATACTAGTATGTCCATGCGTCACTTTGTACGTGTGTATGCAGTTTGTACAATATTACCATTATGTATAAGTTGTTGTTGGTGTAGCCAGTTTGGGGAAAAGTCTCAGTAAACACAATAAACATGTATGTGTACATAACCAATTGGTATAATATGTATCTCTTCTATGAGATGTCATGGGTTAAACTTCCTTGCCATCGTCATGATCGTTTGGCCTACGCGTACTGATATCTTGGATCACTACGATGCGTCTTCCCACCATTTCGTGGTTGTGACACAAGCTTTCCTTTTCTACTCTCCTTGTTTGTAGTTTCCAAAAAGGTGACCTACCTCTGCATTCCTACCGAGGGTCAGTCTCATTCTAACGGCATGGTGTAGGCGCCAACTGCTGAGTTCTGGAGGTGTGCCGGATTATTATTAGATTTCATTGCTTGATTTTAGAAATGAAAGATTTAATCCTCAATCCAAATGCCAAACTTACGTTGGAGACTGATGGCGGCGGGGTATGGACGACAGCGCTGCCCTCTGTTGTCAGGATTTTTTACACCTGGCTCCGTGAACACTGAACAGTTTTCACAACACGAGCATCTTTTTCCCTTTTTTTCATTGATAATGCTTTCAATAGAACGATCGATTAAAAAAGACATCGATACATCATCAAAAGGGTGGATTTTAATTGAACAATTCGTTTAGATACTTCAGCCATACATTTGAGAGAGAGCTTTGTTCAGATTCTTGTTGGTGGCGGACGAGTCGACATTTTACAAGTCGAGGGATGCAACTGACTGAAGCCTATAACACCATGAACACGGTCTTGCCGGCTGCAAATTTGCCCCAATGTCCACTGCCTCAGCTGGTGGGAAGCCTTATTTGACAAACCAGTCGACTGTTAAATCATGGAGTTGATGGCGTGCCACAGCTGATATTGAATTGACCAATGAGAACGTTTGTTGATTTTCCTGGCGAGTACTTTCTTCTGATCACCATCTAGGTAGGTTTCCTTCTGACAAAAATGGTCTCTTTGGCTGTTGAAGAAACGATTTTGATTTGACTTGAGGAGAGGAAATTTTCAGTCACCTGTACAGAGGACGGCAAACTAGGCTCATTTTGTTTTACCACTCTACAGGTTACCAACCATGTGGATTATATCCAACTTCATCTTCAACAATACAGTTTTCTTTATTATTTTCTGCGAAGATTCGTGAAAGCATGATTTCAGAATGTCACATCATTTCTGTAAAAGATTTTTGGAGATACGATGGCCTGTATCGGCTAGAATATGATGCTGCGCTGAACCCTTCCACCACCGTCAATCGTGCTGTGGGGGAGGCCTGGAAGCTCCACCCCAATAAAACAGCAAATAAACAGAGACACAACCTGCTTCGTTGTCCACCCCTCTAAGGAACTATATTCCGGAAGTGACGTACCTCTCCTAGCTTTGTGTACGAACATGCATCAGAGAAATTCCCGCTTCGCATTATTGAAGGACTTCGTCCATGTTCGAAATGATTTCGAGGCCCTACTGGCTGTCACGTGGCATATAGAATGCGCAGTCATTTGTGCGTCGATCTCACGCTGCAGTGTGTTTGCCCTCCGCGATGACGTCACGTGTTTGGTAAACATACGACACTCTTGCGTGAAGCGAGGAGTGACCTCCCGCACGGAGTTGTTCGCGTTTCATCGAAAGGTAACTTTCATTGTCACCCGCTTAAGATGTCAACGATTTTGCTTGAATTTAGGATCAGCTATGGCTGTCCTTTGTGTAGTTGTGGTGTATAGACTTGTTAGTAGGCCTAGGCCTATTCACGGGAGCATGGATATACATGTAGCTGGAAGGACAACAGTAATCTCGATGATCTCTGCGAGCCAGTGGGTCAAATGAATAAAGAGTAGTAAATGCTTTTACTTGAATTTTGCAGTAGAAATGCATTACGCTATGCTGTACAAATCTGAACTAAAAGCATTTGCTAGCTTTTATTCATATCACCCAATCTGTGAGCTATATGTCCACGACCCGCCTCACAGACACGGTTTTCAATCTCGCAGACACATGAATTTGTGTGCTGTCAGCTTTAGGAGCGAATCCCAGTGAGGTGATGTGACTGAGATAATCCTTATTGTCTGCTGCAAGCTTCATGTTCAGTAATTTGTCGATTCAAGCTAATGCGAGCTCTTGAGATATCACGACTCCATTTTTTTCAGTTCGTCGGGTCGGTGAGAACTGGCTGTACCAGATTCACCTCCGCAGCTCTGCGGCCACCTGTTGAAATCCGCCGATCGACTGATCTTTGGTTCTTCGACCAAACCAATGACGTCATCGTTGTCATAAAGGACCATCGGACGTATTGGCCGACGAATGTGTTGACCTTCGATTTGAAAGGGAAGACACCGCACTTGACAACGAGACTGTTCCGAGGTTCCACAGTCCAAACGTGTAGCGCCCATTTCGATCGCCTGGTGGGGATGTCTTTGGTTAGGGCTTGTCGACAACGTGGTAGCCGTACTCAGTATTTCTTCGAGTTCTTTAACATCACCGTGGCGAAAACCCTGGGGGTAGGCCTATTAAGATTCAACATCACTAAGAAATGTTCGGGACAATTAGAAAACGAAATCTGGATCCATTATGAATGGATATTTGTAAAAACAATGTGTAAGCGTGTGAAGGCAAGGGGCTACTTGCTGATCTCTTGGTATCGCTACCAAATTTTCGAAACCAAGTTATCTTTTCATAGGGTTTTTATGTTACACCTAAAGGACGGCTTGGTGGTTAGGATTAAGAGACGTTTACTGGCTCACGCTATGTTGCGGAATGGGGACATCGTAGGGTACGTACGATTCGGTAGGTCGGGATCTTATAGCCGCCGCCTAATTTACTTCGTGAGACGGCACAATTACAAGGAGTTAGCCGATAATTATACGTTGCGGCTCAAAAGGTCGACGGTATTTTTGATTGACTTTAATCCAATGTCGCAGACGTTTGTTCTGATGTATCAAGCCAAAGAAGAATCGTCTGTTACGATTCGGTGGATTCAGATAATTGACGTGTCTTGTTTAAGAACAAGGTTCGCAACTTTTTACAGAGAAACGGGAGTTGCTCAGGTTCCTATGCAACGTGGTCTGCGCTCCGTGTTGACCATCTGGTCCACAAAGAATCGAAGTGTTTTGATAAAGCACCGTGTAAGGCGGAAAACCTTCAAATTGTCACGTGTAACGGGGTTCCAGTGTGGTGCTCTATCTGAGAAGGTCTAGACCTGCACATCACGTCACTATCTACATTCAAGTATCGCCATTGTCGTCCTCGAGTTGTGAAATAAGGAAAACTGTAGGACATATGGAACGGCGTCTTTGCCACCACTCTGACTCGGAGGTCAAAATTTATGCCCACCGAATGTATGTATTTTGGTTAATCAAATGGTAACTGTTGCTTCTAGTCCAACGTATTGCATGAGTTCCTAGCAGTTAAAGGAGCCCGCCCCGGTAATGGGGAGGTTTCGAAATCAAACGATCAACCAAACCTTAACGACAACGTTATTTTTCATACTACACATTAACCAGATTCTGCATTGCATTTTCGGTACAAAAATAAAGTTGTCGTTAACGTTTACGTTTATCGTTTGATTTCGAAACCTCCCTATTGTCACTTTCTAGACAGCCGGCGCCGTCATCGCCGTGCGCGCCACTGCCCAACACCAGGGAGAAACCACGTTGTCGGCGAATGGACCCGTTGTGCTTCGTGCATCTTTTGTAGTTCGTATTACTGCCACTAGGTGGCTCTCTGTACGTTGGCAGTCAAAATACAGATAAGACATCGCATACCGTGCCCCTAACTTATAGTCGACGGTGGCAGATCGTTACGAAGACTGTCAATGATTTCCCCTCTCCTATGCTTCTCCCTCCATTTTCTACATCGTTCTGTAATCCCGAGTGACTTCATGACTTGACCAGCTACCCCCACAGCCACAGACAGACCGATGCCTATGACCAACATGATGAACACACCCACCATCTCGTCCATTGTCAGAGAATCCTTCCTCATCACATCCGGGCTCTGGTTCTCGCATTCAGACTTCAAGGAGTGATTACTGAAATTAAGGATGGTAATCAGTGTCACCTTTTGTCAAAACGTCCAATTACACCATATGTAAGGACTAAGGGTTCGCCCGGCACGGAGGCCCCCCAGGAATGGTACCACAATTCATGTCATTCCTTGGGATTCTTAGTCCGTTTTTGACCTGGATACGTGCTGTTTGCTTCCTCAGCGAGTAGGACCTATTTTCCTAGCGGTACTTCTGTTCCTTTTGCCGTTAGCGAAAGGAACTTAAGTTCCCTTATGCTTTAGGTCCGTAGACGACGTCAGCAACACTTCGAAAAATGATAGTACATGTACTGATAAACCTACAAACGCAGCCATTGGTGACACAAGGTGTAGTGGAAAGATAGCGACACAACAATCTGGGGCCATATCCACGAAGCCTTCGCAACTTTGCGTGCAGGCAAGTCTATTGTTTGGCTGCACGAGCCCTATTGTTCACTGACTACCTTACAATAGATTTGCGTGCAGGCAAAAGTGCGAAGGATGAATATGACCCCTTGGTTCGAATTCGGGTCAATATTTTCAGTGACTTTTTTTGTAGAGTCTTACCTTATAATGTCATCAAATCCGCTCGAACTTGCGTTCTGAATAGCTTCATTGATGCTGGAAAGGTACATGGCCCCTTTTGGCATGGCAATAGAGTAGGTCAGAGAACTTGTGTGGTCCTCGATCTTTGCCAAATCACAGTAATACTTTGTGTAATAATCAGCAAAAGGCGTCTCCGTGATCAGAATAAATGATCCATTCCGTACCTTCTCTACCGCTTTTTCATAACAAGGAAATATAGTTCCGCCACCGGTCGTAACATTTGCCTGGATGGCGCTCCATATTGCTGCATACGGGTCCTTTTTCGCTAGCTTCAGCATTGACATCGTGGCGGAGGACTCAACGACACCGTAGCTTATAGTAGTTTGCCTGGATAATGCATTAAGGCTTTGAACGTTACTCTGACCGCCGCGATTGGTCAGAAAAGCCGTCAAGTTGGCCGTATAAGACTGGAACACAACTAAACAAAAGAACATAAAGCAGGCGCACAGCAGGCGACTTGGAACAGTTGTGGGTGTGGTGTCCGTGCTACCACTGAACAAGACCCCAGTGGTGTAGTAAAAACTATCTCTGAGTGGGAAACTGGCGTCTTTCCAGTCCAACACATCTTGTAGGAAAAGTACCGTACTGATGACCAGAAACACTACAAAAATGGCGAGCCACACTCGCCATGAGAGTGGCTGAAGAAACTGCCACTTGTTGTGAACTGCGGCGTCAGGTGTGTACAGCATACTGATTGTTACAGGAAGGATGCTGTCGGAAAATTCCACCATCTTTTTTGACTCCGAGGTGACGCCGAAAGCGCCAAGTCCAAAGGTGGTAGCCTGAAATATGAGGAAATCATTAGTCATGTGTTCACGTCAATCAGTTAATGCGCCACTGTATGCATTAGCTTTCTATCTCGTGGCGGCCGACGTAACCTTTGACCTTTAGGCAACCTTGTTTTTGCATTCTCGACAAGACTGTTGAAATCTATCTATTTGAATGATCTACGTTACCAACTAGGAATTGAGAGACTGTTGCCACGCATAGAAGAATGAGTTGACGCATGGTGCCTTACTTGATGAAGGGTTAGTCACGCTATGACAGCGCGTTCACTGAAAAACTCTGCTTCTGTCAAAATGACGAACTTAGGTTCGTTTTCCATTATCACCAAAATGAGTAGGTCTATCTAAATTCGTCAAAATGACAAGTCCACGTTCGTCATTTTGACGAACCCTTGACGAACATAAACAAGGGTTCATCAAAATGACGAACGTGGACTTGTCGTCTTGAAACCCGTGTTTATGTTCGTCAAGGGTTCGTCAAAATGAGGAACGTGGACTTGTCATTTCGACGAATTAGATACTCAGTTTGGTGATATGGAAAACGAACCTTAGTTCGTCATTTTGATGAAGCAGAGTTACTTCTCAAGTGAGGAAAAGGATGGCGGCCACTTTTTCAGCTAAGGCTTCGAGTCTACCCTTGGTTTTATCATTGGCTTTGTATATGGAATGGACAGGACACCAGTCTTATCACGTTGGTCCCGATTCCGCCGCCAGGGGAAGGATACTGAGGGCTACCTCATCCTTATAGTGGCACTTTAATGCCGTTGCGTCTGCTATATATGTTCGTACCAACTTGATATCCTGTTTGAAAGTTCTGAGGTGCGTTAATAGGGAAATGAGAAAAACGGACAAGTTTGATAACTGGCCAAGATACAAGATGGCCATTCGAGGAACTACCAACAATAAAGACCGCCGTATATTTACCCCGTTTTTAATGCCGGTGATGATATCGGGCGGGCCTCCAAGATCGGCGTTGAACGTATAGTTGAAGTTTCCAAGCTTTTTGGCGATTCTTTCGAATATATCGACCAAGATACCATGACAACTGAAAGTTCTCGGCCAATTTTTGTACTCCTCGTCGCATATAGTCAGGGGAGAGGCGCTCTGAAATTTATATGGTAAGCAAAAGGAAGTATTTGTATTTGTATCACAATACAAAGGTAGACAAGTCAGCAAATAACTACCTGTACAACTGAATGTACACCTACCCCCTGTGTAGACACCCTGACGGGGAATTGGCTGAAGAGTCCAAGACCTGTAAAATCCCCTTCCCCGGGCTCTTTCTGAGTCACTGTCTTCTCAATTTCATTCCAGCGAGCATTCTCACGTAGATAATTTGGTTCGGATTTGGTGTCGATCTTGAGGTTAAAAACCTGTCGTAAAAAACGTGGTGAAGAAAATTAAATATGTTCCAACGTCATTCCATACAGACCACAGAAAGAAAAGGCAGATTGGTGCCTTAAGGGGAGGTGTGAACGGAGTCGACGTCCTAGAATAACATGTCCGAGGTGTAGTCTGGATGCTCTTGTAAGGTTATTCGAATTACCATACTGTCAACAGCCATATACCCTAATCCCACGTTGAACAACCAAATCGGGCTTAGATTCCAGGGGTAGCCGCATAGAAACTCCGCTAGTGCTTTAACAGCCTATCGCACTGTAAAAACGAATGGGCTCGAGAGACCCATGATTTTGTCCACTACCTGGACACATGGGTTTTGAAACGTGTTCAATGGAGAATGAGTCCATGGTGCCCAGAATATTTGTTCTTCGAGCCTGAAACGGACAGGTCTATAGGTTCCAGTAACCCATAATGAGAGTTTCATAGGTCACTTTGGCCCATCTACGAATGCTACCGTGGGGTGTTGGCACCCATGAGCAGCAATAGTAGATGGGCCAAAGTGACCTGTGAAACTGGTCATTATGGGTTACTGGAACCTAAGGACCTCCTCGTTTCAGGCTCGAAGAACAAATATTCTGGGTACCATGGACCCATTCTCATCTCAAACCCACGTGTCCAGGTAGTGGACAAAATGGTTTTTACAGTGCGGTGTTAAAATGCATGGGAAAATGTACAGCACTATCGGCAGATGGGCTCCGCTAGCGCCAGCGGAGTTTCTATGCGGCCACCCCTGGGAAGTTAGGTTCTCTACACGGCGATATCAAGGCATCGAATCTGGATTCGATGACAAAATGTCTCTCAAACCACTTCTTGCCAACAGATAGGAATTAAGAAAGCAAGCCTGTAAGACTGAGACTAATAATCTAGTTGAAATGTCAAGTATGACCTTCACTTACTTCTTCGTACGATCCCATATAAAAACGTTTCCACTTTATTTCAACATCTGGGCGACAGTAGTGCCACCAGTGGGCCTTGTCCTTCGCTGCCGTGCCAGGCGCAAGAGTGTCTTGGAATACTCCATACTTCCCAAGAGAACCTTGACCAAACTTTAACACCTTAAAAAGTAATACATTCGTCCTCTTACCAAACCTTACTTTCAGTTACGACTCCAAACAGAAGTGTCAGGGTCCAGGGGGCTAAGCAGTGAAAAACAAAAATGACTGCGGTGGCGCCCTCCACCGACACAAGTGTGAAAAGCTTCGGTTTGGTTGCCATTCTTTGTAACTCACGTGATTTCCATAAAGGTACTGCTTCACAAGATCGGCTGTTATTGCCCCCGCATCTCCCCCCGCTTTCAGCTTCTGGGCAACTGCTTGAGCCAATGGGATCATCGCATCAAGCAGAGTAGCCAATCGGAGGCTCGTGCTTGGCTCGGTCGGCCTTGGGAGATTGTAGTTCTTGAATACGGTTCTGTCAATGAGTTGAAATCCCGTCACGTCGGAGCCGTATTTTGCCAGTGCTAACTTCGGGGCGAGTAGATCATTGGGTAATGGGATCGAAGTCCCGTTTCCAGTTTGATTGAAATCTCCCGGTGGGTATTCCGTAGGTGGTTGGTTTGTTGAATTCGTGGCCCTGGATTTGGCAAGGCTTTCGTTTCTCTGTTGCTCTTCATTCAGGTAAAATGCATCAAGATCCTGAAATCAGAGGCCACCACTTTGTCAAAGTATGAAAGAAAAAACCAAAACCACAAGTACTGGTAATGAAAGGGAAAAAAACATCGAGAGGAGATCTGTATCTTGTGGACTGACTGATAGTCGACCTCCAACGAAACAGTAATATTTTCATCGTGAGTCATGAATGATGCACTTTCATTATATGCATCCCTCCTGATGCCCTACCAGTCAAAGAGGCCCATCACGATCGGCCGTATTCTAGAAGCTTCCTTTCTCTAAGGTTTACCTTTAGCTATTGTTTGCAGGGTAGAATACAAAGCTTAAAGTTGACCTAGGAGGATTCTAGAACACCTCCTTTCCCACAAATCACAAAGAATAACCTTCCCTTCTTGACCTTGGTCTCCTTACCGGATAGATGATGTACCAACGATAGAACTTCGTCAGAAGGTCAAGTCCCGCGGCCTGAAAGCGAATGCATGGGTTGTACATGTACTTTAAGTGTTACACGACGGTCGAAAATCTGTGGAATATTCGTGGTTTGCCTCCAAGACTGACCAGAAAGGCTTAATAAGATTCGACCGAGCAAATCGGTCTGAAGTTTGACCAGACAGCAAGAAGGAAAACGTTTGGCCCTTTGTTTTCATCACTTCTCCATCTCACCTGCCTCATGATGCTCAGGATGTAGTCCCCCTTGAAACTGAACAGGACGATGTCCCTGGTTTCATGTTTCCTGACCGTCGTCAGCTGAGTTCGCATCTGTTCGCCACTGGTGGCCCCCGCTATGAACACTGGGATTGCTTGTAGGTCTCTCTCCTTACCACATTTCATACCATGTCGAAATTGTATGAACGATTCTGAAAAGGTGTCGTATCGCGGGTTCATTTTGGGGGATTCAGCGCATGCGCATCAGCCAGGTGTCAACTGACAGAATGAAGAGATAGCTAGGACTACAGGTTATCGTGATGAAAGAATACACATCTCCGATTCAATCCACTTCGTCTTCTTGACACGAAACCCATTTTTTGGAGGGGCTTACTGAGTGTTTAGAGAGGTTCTTCACTGACGTCACAACGGTCACTTGACTGCAAAGAATTGGCCGTGTTGACCGTCAAATGGCGGTGACGACGTCAAAATTGTCACGTCATGACATTTTGACGTCACGATCTATGTGTTGACGCTGTGTTCATGCCGTGACGTCGCTTGACATTTTGACGGCCAATATGGCGGCATCGTGTCGTCATGGAAATGTGACGTCACGTGAAGAACCTCTATTGGCACCAAAGGCAGCTCGAAGCTATTATCTCGAAATCATGCATCTTCAATTACTTACCCGCATTTTGCACAATGAGAATGAATTTTTTCGGTCCTTTGGCGGAATTTGCCTTCGTTTTGCTGATGAGCAGGTACTGCTGTAGGGGTGTTATAAGGTAGTTAACTGGAGGTAGGAAGCTAATCAGGTAGCGGCCTTGTTGCCGTTTTCTACAGTGATAGCCGCCTTTAGAAGTGGATCGGTACGGTTTGGTGTCCATGAAAAGATCATCAACAAGCAGGTACGGGATGTATCTATTGGTCGAAATCAACTTTTCGACGGAATGGCTGTACGATCCGATGACGGCCACATACTGATCGGATATCACTGAAACAAAGTGAATGAAACTAAGAACCCACTTGGCTTTTTATCCCGATAGGGCGGCGCTGCGAGCAGTTGTTAAGACAGAGCAAAGGAATGCAATAAGGTCACGTCACGACGTCCTTGACACAGTGCAGTAGGGATGAAACGCTCACAGCGCCTCCAGTGATGGTAATTTGCAGGTACGGGTACTTTGAATCATCTAACCTGTTATTCGTAAGAGGGTCCGTGGGTTCGATTCTGGTAGGAAGCAATGTCTTTCACCTTAGAAACCCGATTTCCATTTCATATTCTTTACTTGTACCTCCTTTATTTGTGACCCTCTAATAACATAAAACTGTTTGGGTTCGGAGATTGTTTGGACTACTCGCAGGGTACTGATGGGCGCCTCGTTTAAACCTGGGTCATTGAACCATCTTTTTATGTAGATGGGGATTTGTGGTTTAAGGCGTGCTGCCCCTTGGCCTTAGTGCTGGCGATTGATGCCTTATGCGAGGGTCCGTGGGGTATGGCACGCCAAAGTGGCATTTATTCAGAACATAACAATATCTATTCAGAACATAGCAAAACATATTCAGAATTTGCCAAAAGTACATGCAGAATTCCCCAAATCCATTCAGGACTACGATATATCTATGCAGAATTACACCAAACATGTTCAGGACAATTACATCACCATGCAGAATACCAAAACTCCGCGCAGAACATAGCCAAATCTATTCAGAACTTGCTAAAAGTATATGCAGAATCCCCAAATCCATTCAGGACATGGCCAAATCTATTCAGAACTTGCTAAAACTATATGCAGAACTCCCAAATCCATTCAGGACATAGCCAAATCTATTCAGAA